>JAQJVL010000168.1:1605879-1812216 GCA_035578905.1 Stictocephala bisonia
TGGCCCCCTCAACTGGCAATCGAAGAGCTGCTGCGCCCAACTATGCAACTGCCTATGAAACTGACTGTGGCATTGCTTGGTTCGTTATTATTTATTTAATATTAAAGAATAGCAGTTTTGTTATAAGAGATTAATGTTATTGTAGCGGTAATACTTAAGGAAATGTTTAAAAAGTATATGACAATTAGAGAAAAACTTATTGGAGCTTCGCTGCTAGCCCTGAGAAAACGTCCATGAACAAGAATCTTAATTACAATAGTAATATAACGAAAGAGATGGTAAGAATATTGTAGAATGTGCTAAAAGTAAACTATTAATTATAGTATATTTGACAATCAGAGTAATTAAATTTATTTTGAAGTGAAGAAAGGGGCCACATGGTAAACTTTGCCCCGGGGCCACCAAAAGTCTCTGGGCGGCCCTGATTGCCTCACGGTAAACAAGGCGTACAGTGGCGTTATCTTAGGACCTGCTGGAGTCTGTCCAAACAACAATTGCCTCACGGTAAGCTAGACGTACAGTGGCATCATCTTGGGGCCTTCTGAAGGCTGTACAAATAACAACTGCCTCACGGTAATATAGACGTAAAGTGGCGTTATCTTCGGATCTGATGGAGTCTGTCCAAACAACAATTGCCTCACGGTAAACAAGGCGTACAGTGGCGTTATCTGAGGACCTGCTGGAGTCTGTCCAAACAACAATTGCCTCACGGTAAGCTAGACGTACAGTGGCGTTATCTTGGGGCCTTTTGGAGGCTGTAGAAACAACAATTGCCTCATGGTAAGCTAGACGTACAGTGGCGTTATCTTAGGACCTGCTGGAGTCTGTCCAAACAACAATTGCCTCACGGTAAGTTAGACGTACAATGGCGTTATCTTAGGACCTGCTGGAGTCTGTCCAAACAACAATTGCCTCACGGTAAGCTAGACGTACAGTGACGTTATCTTGGGGCCTTCTGGAGGCTGTAGAAACAACAACTATTCATGGTAAGACAATGGAGTTATCTTGGGACCTCCTGGACGCTGTCCAAACAACTTTCTCACGGTAAGCTAGACGTACAGTGGCGTTATCTTGGGACCTTGTGGAGGCTGTCCAAACAACAACTGACTTACAGTAAGCTAGGCGTACAGTGGTGTTATATTGGGACCTGCTGGAGGCTGTCCAAACAACAACTGTCTTACGGTAAGCTAGACGTACAATGGCGTTATCTTGGGACCTGCTGATGTATGTCCAAACAACAACTGTCTTATGGTAAGCTACACGTACAATGGCGTTATCTTGGGACCTGCTGGAGTTTGTCCAAACTTTTGTGTACATAACTACCTGCACGTATCCTAGATATGTATTTTGTTCAATGTTTATTGCGTATTACAATAGAAATGTTTATTTACAAGATGTTAGAGTTTATAAAATTATCCATATATTGAATAGTTTATTTTTCATTAATGCTTATTTTAAAAAAAAATGGTAGTAATATACCAACTATGGTGATAATACTACATAAATTGTTTAGAAATAAAATTTATGTTATTTCTTTTTATTAGGCTATATCATATCACCAAAACTCGATTGCTTACGGCAATCATTTAAGAGAAGTTCACACACTTTAAACCTTCATTCCGAAATCCAATGTTCGTGATAAAGAAGAAAATCGTGATTTTTTTTAGGCAGGATGACCTACTATTAGTAAATTTTGTTCTGGCTCAGATGACACTAGCTGTCCTTTCACTCAGTCCTGTTACTACTGCACTTCATTCTAAGTGTAACGACAATCTTTTATATACGCGAGTCCATTGTCAGAACTATCCGATCAATAGGGAAAATGTTGCTAAATGTGTGGAAACTGTAGCCATATTATTTACTGAGGCAGACACACAACATATGTCGTAATACTTTGCGAAATAAATTAATTTGTAAATTAATACTATGTTCTGAATACTTATCGGAATAAAGTAATAATTTACATCTGAGTGTTAAAACAATTGTTGTTTGGCTTACATTGAAAAAAATAAACTCTTGGAGGAGCTTATGTGCAGAAAATAGGAGTGTGAAAAATATATAAGAGTCTAATTTTCTGATAAGCTGCAGATGCATTGTTAGGCAAGTTGGAGGATGATTGGACCCTTTAGAGCGAGAGTATTACTTGTTTCAGTTTATGACCTACGACTAAAGGGCTTTGAGGGAAAACAACTTATTATAAAATCATAATTTATAAATTCCCATACTGATCAAAAGTGAACTATTCCACACTTTCCACTCAGAGTATACGAAAACATCTTAAACGTATTGAAAATATACATCTTTAAACATGCCATGTGCGCTCTGTCACAGATTTACTGATCCAACTCACATGATAAATAATCTCGGATAAACGGAATTTGCTATAACTCGTGAAGACACTCACAAACTTAACACATGTAATGCCTAAAACAATTCTCAAAATATCAGTGAAACTACATAATGATTCGTTTAAGACTAGATTTAAGATACATAGCTTCTAAATTATTATGAAAATTTTAAAAAAATTCAAATTTTTTAATCAAGATTTTTTTAACCATTTAGACAGACCTTATAAAACTAGATCTGTTTGCTAACAACAACAAAAAAATTGAGAACTAATGTATATTTTAATTGTTTGACGTAAGAAAATGCAAAATTTAACTAAGAATTAAATATGAAACCTAAAATTAGTTCTTGGTTAAAATATAACTTAAGTTTTGCCACTTGTGTCGAATTGTTACTCTCTACAAATAAACACATGGTGGAGATAAGTAACAAGTATTTACTCTCCTAATACCATACGTTTTCAACTGTGTGGAGTGGGTAACAGTGGCCGTGCGTTTTGGCACGCAAGCTGTCACGTGAGTCTGATTCCACGGTTATTTACAGACATGTGAACTGACAAATGCGCAGGTCAGTCCCCTGGCTGGATGGAACAGGAACACCAGAAAACTACATTGATTTGGATATGAAAAGAAAAAGGAAGACTACGTTTAAGTCACTATACATAACTCTTAATTACCTAGCACTAACCACAAATATATTATTCACGTCGGGCCCACTCTTGACAAACTACCGACCAATTGATTGCAAAAGTTGATTCTTGTTATAAATAACTGCAATTTACGTTGTTTTGTTATTGAAATAAACCAAGTTTTCATTCATTCTTTAAATATCATGAATTCGCACAATTAATTAATATTATTGTTGACACAAGAGTTGCATTCATTAGATCGTTGGAGTTGTATGCAAATACCACAGAATTGACAGTTCGCTCGCTGTATCTGTGCGCACGCCGTACTTCTGTCATACAAGTAGCACTTATAGCAAAGAAAACAAATAAATCTATTCTTTGATTTTTATGTTAGAACTAATGCCCAGGAAGTAGTGTTTTCCCCCCTCCCACCGACATATCCTAAATATAACCTGCAATACATGGCAACTACATAATTGGTATGTGTCATTTATTTTTCAAAATGCATAACTTAATCTTTTGCAAAATACTTTAAGTATTCTGCCTGTTAAGTGATATAAAATATGTGTCGATAGGAGTTCCAAGATAAACAAAAAATGTAAAATGTTTTGTTAGAAATACACTGTTTTATTACATAAATATGTGAGCTTAACAAACTCAACAGTAATTTTATAACCATGCTTAAATGTTATTTTCATCACGAAGACTCGTATTGGTTACAACGTCAATTTACAATATTACAGTTGGCTTAAGCCAATATAAAATTACCTATGTAGTAAAATATAAAATTATCAATTATTTAGAGTATGGTGTTTTAAAATTGATTGGAAATGAACATAATATTCAACTATAATATTTAATAAGGCTAATAAGTTTTTATTTAATTCCGTCACAGCAAGATGTCCATACTTATTGATATTTTTATCATATAAATAGTACAATCATATATCAAGTTTAAAAAGTTTTAAATTACTAACTGTCAAAACGGAATCTACATCACTGCTTAAAACAACAGTTCTTGAACGCGTACAACTATTTCCGTAAATACACCAGGAAGTCATCAGTGATCCATTAGTTTGCAAGAGATGTAAGACATGTCAAGGTCCAGGCGTACATCGTTGTTTCCGTAAATACACCAGGAAGTCATCAGTGATCCATTAGTTTGCAAGAGATGTAAGACATGTCAAGGTCCAGACGTACATCGTTGTTTCCGTAAATACACCAGGAAGTCATCAGTGATCCATTAGTTTGCAAGAGATGTAAGACATGTCAAGGTCCAGACGTACATCGTTGTTTCCGTAAATACACCAGGAAGTCATCAGTGATCCATTAGTTTGCAAGAGATGTAAGACATGTCAAGGTCCAGACGTACATCGTTGTTTCCGTAAATACACCAGGAAGTCATCAGTGATCCATTAGTTTGCAAGAGATGTAAGACATGTCAAGGTCCAGGCGTACATCGTTGTTTCCGTAAATACACCAGGAAGTCATCAGTGATCCATTAGTTTGCAAGAGATGTAAGACATGTCAAGGTCCAGGCGTACATCGTTGTTTCCGTAAATACACCAGGAAGTCATCAGTGATCCATTAGTTTGCAAGAGATGTAAGACATGTCAAGGTCCAGGCGTACATCGTTGTTTCCGTAAATACACCAGGAAGTCATCAGTGATCCATTAGTTTGCAAGAGATGTAAGACATGTCAAGGTCCAGGCGTACATCGTTGTTTCCGTAAATACACCAGGAAGTCATCAGTGATCCATTAGTTTGCAAGAGATGTAAGACATGTCAAGGTCCAGGCGTACATCGTTGTTTCCGTAAATACACCAGGAAGTCATCAGTGATCCATTAGTTTGCAAGAGATGTAAGACATGTCAAGGTCCAGGCGTACATCGTTGTTTCCGTAAATACACCAGGAAGTCATCAGTGATCCATTAGTTTGCAAGAGATGTAAGACATGTCAAGGTCCAGGCGTACATCGTTGTTTCCGTAAATACACCAGGAAGTCATCAGTGATCCATTAGTTTGCAAGAGATGTAAGACATGTCAAGGTCCAGGCGTACATCGTTGTTTCCGTAAATACACCAGGAAGTCATCAGTGATCCATTAGTTTGCAAGAGATGTAAGACATGTCAAGGTCCAGACGTACATCGTTGTTTCCGTAAATACACCAGGAAGTCATCAGTGATCCATTAGTTTTGCAAGAGATGTAAGACATGTCAAGGTCCAGGCGTACATCGTTGTTTCCGTAAATACACCAGGAAGTCATCAGTGATCCATTAGTTTTGCAAGAGATGTAAGACATGTCAAGGTCCAGGCGTACATCGTTGTTTCCGTAAATACACCAGGAAGTCATCAGTGATCCATTAGTTTGCAAGAGATGTAAGACATGTCAAGGTCCAGACGTACATCGTTGTTTCCGTAAATACACCAGGAAGTCAATCAGTGATCCATTAGTTTGCAAGAGATGTAAGACATGTCAAGGTCCAGGCGTACATCGTTGTTTCCGTAAATACACCAGGAAGTCATCAGTGATCCATTAGTTTGCAAGAGATGTAAGACATGTCAAGGTCCAGGCGTACATCGTTGTTTCCGTAAATACACCGGGAAAAGTCATCAGTGATCCATTAGTTTGCAAGAGATGTAAGACATGTCAAGGTCCAGACGTACATCGTTTTTTTCCGTAAATACACCAGGAAGTCATCAGTGATCCATTAGTTTGCAAGAAAGTAAGACATGTCAAGGTCCAGGCGTAACATCGTTGTTTCCGTAAATACACAGAAGTCATCAGTGATCCAATTAGTTTGCAAGAGATTTAAGACATGTCAAGGTCCAGAGCTACATCGTTGTTTCCGTAAATACACCAGGAATCATCAGTGATCCATTAGTTTGCAAGAGATGTAAGACATGTCAAGGTCCAACGTACATCGTTGTTTCCGTAAATACACCAGGAAGTCATCAGTGATCCATTAGTTTGCAAGTAGATGAAGACATGTCAAGGTCCAGACGTACATCGTTGTTTCCGTAAATACACCAGGAAGTCATCAGTGATCCATTAGTTTGCAAGAGATGTAAGACATGTCAAGGTCCAGACGTACATCGTTGTTTCCGTAAATACACCAGGAAGTCATCAGTGATCCATTAGTTTGCAAGAGATGTAAGACATGTCAAGGTCCAGACGTACATCGTTGTTTCCGTAAATACACCAGGAAGTCATCAGTGATCCATTAGTTTGCAAGAGATGTAAGACATGTCAAGGTCCAGACGTACATCGTTGTTTCCGTAAATACACCAGGAAGTCATCAGTGATCCATTAGTTTGCCAAGAGATGTAAGACATGTCAAGGTCCAGACGTACATCGTTGTTTCCGTAAATACACCAGGAAGTCATCAGTGATCCATTAGTTTGCAAGAGATGTAAGACATGTCAAGGTCCCAGACGTACATCGTTGTTTCCGTAAATACACCAGGAAGTCATCAGTGATCCCATTAGTTTGCAAGAGATGTAAGACAATGTCAAGGTCCAGGCGTACATCGTTGTTTCCGTAAATACACCAGGAAGTCATCAGTGATCCATTAGTTTGCAAGAGATGTAAGACATGTCAAGGTCCAGACGTACATCGTTGTTTCCGTAAATACACCAGGAAGTCATCAGTGATCCATTAGTTTGCAAGAGATGTAAGACATGTCAAGGTCCAGGCGTACATCGTTGTTTCCGTAAATACACCAGGAAGTCATCAGTGATCCATTAGTTTGCAAGAGATGTAAGACATGTCAAGGTCCAGGCGTACATCGTTGTTTCCGTAAATACACCAGGAAGTCATCAGTGATCCATTAGTTTGCAAGAGATGTAAGACATGTCAAGGTCCAGACGTACATCGTTGTTTCCGTAAATACACCAGGAAGTCATCAGTGATCCATTAGTTTGCAAGAGATGTAAGACATGTCAAGGTCCAGACGTACATCGTTGTTTCCGTAATACCTCGTGTTTACCCACCAAAGTGTTGTTAGGCATTTAGTACAAAATCCCTTTTAAAACGAGATTATACGCCTATTTTTATAGGCAGGTTAATTGTTCTAGGTGAGAAACTTTCCTTACACAAAACTAAGCAATATATGGATCAATATGTTTAAAATTATTAGAATTGTAAGAAAACCATACCAAATCAGTAGGGCTAAAAATGTTTTCTCAAAATCCTTTGATATGTAAAACGTAGCCAAAGAAGTTATTAGCTAAATTTACATTTGTTATGTCAGGGGAAGGAGATTTAACTGACTCCTCCAGAAATTATTTAAGTTGCCTTTATTTCTCACAGACAAAAGTTGAATCACCTTAAACAACTTGCTAACTTTGTAACAATTGCAGCTGTTCATATTTTTGTAAACGGGAGAATATTATAACTTGATTTTCGAAAGTGCTGTTTAATTTGTAGATATTAAAAATAAGAAACGGATAAATTTTGGTTGACACTTTAATAAAGGGCAAAATACATTATAACACAATTATTATAACGATTTTTCTCTATTCTTATACATTTTTTTCCAGTATCTTACAATCAATCCATACCATATAAACCTAAGATATTTATGTTTCAAATATTTATTTGTATAGAAGTGTAACAAAAATGGGTTTGTAGATATTCAAAAGTAAAATAAATAATGAGTGGTAATTAGTTAATGTTAAATGTTTTTATACATTTTGTATATATTTTATACAATGTATACAAAATGTATACAAACTGATGATGCCTTAACCGGCGAAAGCGCTTTTTTAAAAATTAAAATTTGTGGAATAATTTAAAAAATGTGTTCTTTTTTAAATCACAATGCCATGACGCGGACTCTAGTTGCTATAGCCTACTATAACAATATTTAATTTAAAACACACGTTAAAATACAGCACATATTTTAATAATTATTAAAATTTGACATTTGCTTTGTTTACATTTTGTGATTGATATTTAGGCTACATTACATTGAAGTTGTTTTGTCAAAGAAGAGGTCTATTTTCATTTTAAAACATTTATTACGGTTAATTACACTATATTTTACAAATTCAGAAACAACTACAAATAAATTACACAACAATGTTCACCAGATTATACTGAATAATTTGGTATATAACACCTGAGTGTTATACTGGTATACTGATACCTGCTTACATACTAGGTAATTGTAACTATGTATAAGAAACTTATGCAAAATTGAAATAGTATATTTCATAACAAGAGTGGAAAGTGGGGTTTTGCATGTTCGAGACCATATGTTTGAAGTGCGAGACTTGTTGAGCACTTTAATTGGTCGAGAACATACAAAACACTTTCACTCGAGTTTTGAACGATACTTTTCACTACACTACGGAATAAAAACAGGTGTTGTTGACTGTGGAAAATTTTCGGTTGTAAACAATGTTACTTTCGGTAGTAAACAATAGACAGCTGTTGAAAATATGATGTTTCGCAGGTTGTAAACACATAACGAAAACAGCTAAACTCATAGTGTAGTGAAACAAAAATTAAATTAATCTGGCAGGGAACCGTGTGGCAAAATAAATGGAGTTCTAAAGATAAAATACAGTTCTGTATCTGGATTGCCTACATAACGCCGTGCCATTATAACACAACAGATCTCCGTACAAGGCAGGAACACTGGTGTTTGATAGCAGACATTAATCGCATTATTTTAAAACACCCTCTCTTGCAATCAGACCAATTTTTTTTTTCTAACGTGAGGATGAAGATTGACGTTTCATTAATAGGTGAGTTTTTATACAACTATAACCATTGATTTTGTTTATATTTTCGAAATGCCGAAGTACTAAAGTATTGTTTCAGATTGTTTGCGTAAAAGAGTTAACAGTTTTGCTCAATCGGATGAAATAAAATATTATTCCTAATAATTTACAAAAAAGCGAGGAGAACTTTATAAATACCCAGACATTATAGTACAGATCAAAAGTGAAGACTACGATGGGCAGGACATGTGACGAGAAGAGGACACAATGATACGAGTAAAAGCTGTATCCGATGGTCTACCAAGAGGAAAACGACGTTTGGGACGGCCACGTCTACGCTGGAAAGACCAAATTGGGAAAGACATGAGAAGAATGGGGATATATGTAAGATTGAGAGCGATGGTGGGGCATTTTTGATAAGGCCAAACATCCTCTGAGGTTTTAGTGGCCTATTAGGTAAGGCAAGTCATTTACAAAATTAACAATCGAATAAACAAGTCTCTAAATTGTGTATTAATATATTGTTAGTTTGTAACTTAATTTCATATACTATTCAATTTCAAATAAAATCATAAATTAGTAATTTGAAATGTCAAAGATTCACAATCCCTTTTATAAGTTAATCTAATGAAGTTATATTATTTAACTAATTATCAGCTGCTAAATAAAAACAAATGAAATTATAAATTTTGGAATAGGCTAAGTGGTAACTTTGGGTGTTGGTAGAACACAAGTCAGCGAATGAGCTACTGTAAATAAATGTACATATTGTGGTTTTACTTGATATAAGAGTATCTACTTATATTTGTAGCCAACAGTCCAAACGAGACCGAAGTCCGAGCTGTGCAGCGAGTGTCACGGTTGGCACGCGATTGATTACCTATGAATGTAGATTAACAAAACTAACAGTATGAACAGTTGCAATTAGCATAAATTGTAATTCATTACTACATTTCAGTTTGCTTTCCCTCAATTTGCGTAGCCTAGTATTGGACAGTTTGAACTTGCTCTTTGAGCTGTAAGTGAATAAATTCTCGCTACATAGAGAACGTATCCGCTCCAGCGGTCCAACTGGGTCGCGGTAAGACCAGACAAGAGATTTGCACACAGGACAGGAATAGAAAATGGGTCAAAATAACAAACTATTCGATTTATAGGTTAATCCACATCTCAAGTCGTCATTCGCCACAGTGAAGCCTCTAGGAGGGACTTGCCAATGAAAACCATTCCACGACCTGGATCAATTAAATAGTTAAGTAATTCACACATAGTGTTGCCCCAGAGCTTAACTGACGTTGGTGGCTTAGGATACATACACTTTCAATTTATTTATTTCGCATAAAAAACATAATACAGAAATAGCATACAACAAAACGCTTTAGATTAGAATATAGTTGCTAGCTAAGGGCTATGATACTACTACTACTAAGGGCAACATTAATACTAACTAAGGGCTCCTGCACCCATCGAGTGCCAACCCCGTCACCTGCTACGCTCGTGTCTTCCAGTCATCATTAGAAGACTTTTAGGGACCATGCTGGAACCCAGGTTATGTTTTACATTTACATATTTTTCCACCGTAATCAATTATCCTTTATGCTTTAAAATGAATGTAATTAATCTATATTATCTTAGTCCTAGCTCGAAAAATCCCATGGCTCTCTATTTGCTTATGGAATGAAATATAGTTTATAAGTAAATGTTTAATTTATCTAAAAACAACGTCACGAAATAAGGCTCCTTAGACCTGTAATGAAGTTCAGCTGTGTCAGTATATTCTACATTCTTATTAATAGATAAGAGGAAATTAAAGCCATCCTATAAGTTATAAATAAAAAAAAAAAGAAAAGAAACGCAGGTAGAACGAAACTTCACCACTCTGTGCCAGGCTAAGTGAAGAGTGAACATCATCGCTCCTAACGATTCAAATAAAAATAACTTCTGCTTTGTCAGATGTAAAGAAAACAGCTGTTCATTATTACGACTTTTAAGAACTTGAAAAAAATGCTAGTTAACAAATAAAATGATAAATACAATTATTGACATGTCCGAATTTAATATGAAAAAAATAAGGTTTGTATTGGGAAACTATTTTACAATAGTGAGACTCGTAGGAATTAAGCGTTTCCTACAAAAATCTTCAAAAAACACTGTATCAAATTTAAATTGTATATCTGGCTGTCGGTGAGTCAATCAGGATGCTTCCTAATGTACTCATGTACATAGATTCACGAGCGGGTGTTCACCTTAAAGAATGTTAACATTCATATAAGCCAAGTCCTCAGCCTACGATCCATCCTTTACCTGAAATGTTTGAGGTTAGCTTGCCAGTCATCTTTCTTAGAAACTGGAAAGAGAAGTAAAAGTTAATAATAAGTAGTTAATAATAATTCTGAGAAAGTTCTCAATGAACACAAAACTGTCTTTGACAGTGTTTATATTTCATCGTGGCTCAAACAGACCAACCCTAAGACTTCAGTCAGACTGTCACATAACGTTTCAGAAATATTCTTGATATTTCTCTAAACTTGTTGTCTGACGTTACTCCCACGTCCTGTTGACAAGATCGGAGACCTTTTTGGGCTCTGTCGCGTGTTTTGTCAACAAGTAAGTTGGCCGGATGTGACGTAATGCCACGACGCTGTGGTGGACGTGGCACCAACGTCGCGACGCTCGCCAAGCCCCCTCAGTGTACTAGACGGTGGCGTGTTGAACGAATCTCTCTCAACTGTTTGTACTTAACTGATCATACGCAATTGGATTATAAGGTATTTAGAGCTAATATTGTGATTTTTTCAAGATTTTCATACTAAACACGTTTTTCTGAAACTCATACATATTTTATAAAAATAATAAAATAAAATTAAGAAAATGAAATTCTTTGTTATAAGATAAAATGAAAATTACCATAATATTAATAGTATACACACATATCACAATATGCAATTTTTCAATGAGTCACTCAAATATCATATAATGTAAAGTTTCAAAAAAGCTTTATATTTACAACAAAACCCAACAAATGCATTGAAGAACAGTTTTCTACTAAAAACTCAAAATAACCCTTTAAAAACAGTTTTTATATTTAAATTTAAAAATAAGTTACTGTTTTTTACATATTTTAAGATAATTGGCAGAGATAAGTAACATGTGTAGCCTTGTTACTCACTAAAATGTTCCATTATGTAATGGTTAAGTAGCAAAGTTGCATCATTCACAAGATACTTGATAAGTCGTGTTTTTGTTACGGATTATCAGTCAAATATAAAAATAATATTCTTAAACAATGCAATAGCAAAGCGTTATAGTTTTACCTTCTTCAACTAAAAACTGGTAACTTTCTTCAAATGTTTTATTGACAGTTCTAGTTCAACTCTTTCTAACACGCACACCTATTATCATGTCCAAGACATGTTGTGCAACATGCATTAAAAACATGTTTTAGGCCGATATTCATTTTAAATCTTATGGAATGACCTAGTGTTAAGGAAAATATAGTCATGAGTTGTTATTATTATTTTTCATTCAAAAAATCAACATATAACGAAAAACATTTCTTTTAATTAATTTAAACATTAAAATTTCAGCATTATTATTAAATTTATTAGTCAGGAATAAGACAACACACTTGACATATGTTCAAGTTTGGGGTTCACAATTTGTTATCTGCCGTTTGTTATTAGTTGTGTAATGTTTGTGGCTTTGTTATAAAAATCAAATAATTAAAATATTTAATAAAATAAGATAAAACAATTTGAAGTCTAACGTTTAAAAATATTGAATAGGCCCACCTGGCATCCATGCTAGAACTATTGCAGTAATGTGGCAATTTATTATTACAACGTTTTCTATGCTTCACAATTGGAGGTACAAGTTACCTTAATTAAGATTTGTCAGTTGTTAGAAACTAGTTCACAATTTGTACACAAACATTGATTTTTTTATTCACTAAGACATTGTGTTACGTAATAACTCTATAATAGTAAAAATCTGTGTTCAAACTGATTTCCAAGAGCTGATTTATAATTTTTAAAAACATCTTTGATTTTAAATTCTTTTAGGTAATAAATAAAGGTACGTCACAAGATTATTTTTTAATATTATTTAGGTAATAACTGGTACTAAACTGTACCTTAGTTCATTGATTTTATTAGGTTTACCTCCAACCAACATTTAAGTGATTCAAAATGTCTGTAGTGTTGTAAACAAGACACAATCTTTTCTCAACAAATCTTAATATAAGTTTTCAGCTTTTGTTATGATTTGATTTTTTTAACTTATATTATAAATGTCTGCAAGAGTTTATTTAAAAAGTGATAGATAAACTAATAATATTAACGTCACTGATTTGGCTACAAACATTTTAAAGTTGTAATTGCCCAAAGCTTAAACATAAGAGGTTGCTACAGACAAGCGCGCATCCGTAGCGCGCAGATATTGTTTTATCACGCCGACCTCAGCTGTGATTTTCGTACTCTCGATCACTGCGTTGTTTGATTGTGAATACGATTTTGTAAAAACATTAACATTATTTAATTTGATATTTACGTGGCTTATTTTAATATTAATATTATTTAGCAGTTCCTAAGTCAAATATAACTCCGCAACACATGAAAAAAGATGTTACCGCTTTAAATAATATTAATTTCCAGAAAATTTATTAATTCTACAATACTATTTAAAACAATACAGTAATGCGCGCTGTGTTTGAGGTCGGCCTCTGACGTCAAAACTCAGCTAAGCGCTGTTTATACAGACCATATAAGAGTGAGGTCATTACCTTACACTTTTAACTCTATAGGCCATAGAGCACTCCATTAATAAATATGTATAAAGGTATATTACATTAGGCGACACTCTTGTTTACTTCGCGTGCCAATTCTGTCACGAACTAAGCTCGTGGCACCTTGGCCTTTGGCCTCAGTCTATGATTCGTGACTACATAATTGTAACGTTAGTAAAGCAAGTGTACTATATATAAATATATCCGTCAAAAGTTAAGTACAGTTTTTATCATCAGTTTATTTAATTTAATGTTGGGCTATTACTATTTTTAATTGTTTAAATTAATTATTTTAAGGAGAGGGGCCTTTTAAGCTAAAACTTCTAAAAACTATTTCTCGGTGCACCTGTATGACATAACATGTGTATAATCTCTAGAAAGTCAGTCAGGCGTATACATTAGTTTTGGAGATCTCATCAAGAATTAGTCAGTGAGTAGTGTTTTTCGCGTATATACATTATAAAATAATATACAGTATAAGAAAATTAATACAAGATTTTGTTTGTATAGATATTTATTCATAATTTTTCAACACAGCAAGCATGTAAGCTCAGTTAGAGTAAGTAGCTAAAGCCGAAACTGACTAAGGTTCACATGATTTCAAATGCCGGAGTAACAGGGTTGGGAAGACTGGAGTCAGTGGTCCCGATTTTGCGCATCAAAAGTTGTCAAAGGGCACCGGGTCTAAAGTCTTTCACAATTCTGCTCTTGGGAATCATTTTCTATAGCTAGACAGAATTCAACATCGGAGAGAATAACCCCTCACTCCATGCTGGGCAGGTTGACCAGGGTGAAGATACAAAAACTAGAAAGAACTCTGATATCCACATCTTGCACCAAAATATCTGTGGACTTAAAACTAATCAAGATTTAATGGAGATACATACAGAGATTGAAAGTCCTTATATCCTTTCCCTTTTTTAACACAATCTGACTAAATCTGAGTTTGAAATCTTTAAATACCCAAACTACTCTAAAGTATCAGCATTCTGCAAGGAGGAGAAGCAGAGGGGAGGGGTGTGTATACTGGTGAAAAACGGCGTAGGATTTGAACCCGTGTATGTTTCTCGTTATTCGAGGGTTGTCAATTGGTGGCTGAAAAATGTAGGCTCTCTGCTTCTTGGGAGATTTTCGTTCTCGCCGTCTATCGTCCTGCTCATTATTCTTGTGATGACTTCTTTGATAGTATCAGTAAATGTCTTGACAGGTTTGTTGAAAACAAAACTACAGCAATTGTGTTGGGGGATTTCAATATAGATGTTTTGGTTGATACAGGCCGGTCTCGTGAATTTCTTCACTCAATGAGTGGATTTGGATTAAGGCAAACCATAAAAAATTACACTAGGGTGGTTAAATCATCTAAAGGTACAGACAACGTCTTCACCAATCTGATGATGGTATGTGCTCTAGCTGTGTTGTGGTAACATTAATAGCGAATCACCATGGCCAGGAAGCTATAATAAACGTTCCTGTTTTGTCTCCAATAAAAATTGCAAATCGTTTGCTATGAGAAAAAATCGTTTGCTATGAGGCCAGAATATATAAACTTTTAAGTATTTGCTATTGAATGAAATGTGGTCTGAGCTGCAAAATTCTAATAATTTTGAGGAAAATTTCAAAAGTATTATTAAAACTGTGAAATATATAACATTTCCCTTGCGTACGGTAAAATTGGCACACGAAAGATCTAATTTGAGACCAGTTCTCGATGCAGAAACATTACATATTAGGGAAAGAGTCTGGGATTTATACGAGATGTTAGTTTTAAAGAGCTTGACTTCACCAACCCTTTGCGATGTGAGTATCGGAAAGTAAAACGGGACTATACCAAAAATATGCTAGGCTAAGAAGGATTGGATATCTCAATCAGTGGCGAACTCTTTCAATATGTCAAAGGCGTTGTGGCGAATAATCAGTGACCACATATCTTCATCACATTCACAAAATGAAAACACACTCCTTATGAGCGATGAAGATGAAATTATGCAGAATCCGTCCGATGTAGTGAACACATTTTTAAGCTTTTTATCTTCTGTTGGTCAGTTCTTCTGTTACTCAGAGGGCAGTTCTTCATCAGTCGACACTATGAAACATGTCACGACACAGTTACATTATTTTTTTCTTCTGTAGCTTAGAACGTCTCAGTGGGCAGTTCTTAATAAGTCGACACTATGAAACATGTCACGACACAGTTACATTCTTTTTTTCTTCTGTAGGTCAGAACGTCTCAGTAGCAGTTCTTCATCAGTCGACACTATGAAACATGTCACGAGTCATGACACAGTTACATTCTTTTTTCTTAGTCCAGTTTCTTAACAAGAACTCATAAGCATTGTAATGGAACTGAAACCCAAAACGCCAGCTGGTGAAGACAAAATCTCTGCTAACTGTTAAATCAGGTGGTACATTTAATTAGTTATGTTTTGGTAGACCTTTTTAATATGTCTTATGCTTGTGGTAAGTTCCCAAGGTTATTAAGCATGCCATTATTAAACCTCTTCATAAAAAAGGTAATAAATTGAAATGTGACCAGTACCGACCTATTTCCATAATTTCCACTTTTTTTAATGTACTGGAGAAACTTTATGTCTAGAGATTGTTTGAATTCATTACTCAGAACAATATAACAACTCCATTCCAGTTTGGCTTTACAAAAAATAGACCCATAACTGATGCAGTGTTTTCTTTCCTAATAACCATTGTCAGTGCTTTGGATCCTAAGAAGGAGGCTCTTTGTGTGTTTTTTTTACTTAACTAAGGCCTTCGACCTGGTAGACCGTAATAGGCTGCTCCAAAACTCTTAATCCCTGGTGTTAAGGGTCAAGCACATTCTTGGGTGGCGTCTTTTTTAACTGGCTGTAGTTTTGCTGTTCAGCTGCCTTTCAAGAACTAAGATGGGTGGGTTGAGTCATTTACTTCGCATCCAGCTATCGTAAATGTAGGAATGTCTTGGGACCCCTCCTCTTCCTGCTGTTCATTAATGATCTGCCAAATGTTCCCCACTATTCTCGCGTCTGTTTGCGGATGATACTTCGTTGGCCATTACATCGCCAAATCTTTCAGAATTGAAATCCAAAACCGTTATGGAAATACAGACTATAAAGCGTTGGTTTGATTCTAATCTACTCACCACAAACACGGCCAAACCCCAATTGATTAATTTTTCCATTAATATTAGGTATTTGGATGTGGGAGGCTTCTCTCTCTTTGTTAACGGCTCAGATTTTGAGCACTCTGAAGACGTTAAATTCTTGGCCGTTGTGTTGGTATAAAAATCTAAAGTTTTCTAAACACATAGAACTTGTTGCCAGGAAGATCTCGTCAGATATCTCTTATACCTCTCTCTTGATCACTGCCTATTATGGGTTAGTGTATCCACACTTGAGTTATGGTGTTACTCTCCTGAGGCATGAGTGTACCCGAACAGGTATTCTTTCAGGCTTCAAAACGTAAAATACTTAACAATAAAATATTACCATTTCCATCTTTAAATATTCTTGAATGTGTAAAGTTTGCAAAAAACACCTATCTGACCTCTCTGGTGGGGTTGTGCATGGTTATTTTCGTAACAAATTTAAAATTACAATTCCACATCATCACACCACATTTTTTTAACTCATTTAATTGACAATAGTATTTACTTTTTCAATAACCTTCGAGAAACTCTCCAGAAATTAGACCTACTAGCTGAGTTTGACAAAAAAACAAATCGTTTTTCTTACACAAAAGCTTTTATAGCGTTAGGGAATATTTATCGGACAGTTGGAGCTTGTGTATTGTTTGTATTTTACGAGCATATAAGGTCCATGCTTTGTCTTAAGGTCCATAATTAATATGACTTTTGTAACAATTTACTTATTTCGTGCAATGTCATGTACGCATATTGTCAACGAAATAAAGAGTTTTTTATTTGATTTGATTTGACTAGTAATAAAGCATTTGTCGAGTTCGAGATACATCTTAAATCACATCTGACAGACAAAACTTTCTTTTAAGTTGGGGAAAGGAAGTTCCATCAGCGGCACATTAAAGAAGTTTATTATTCCCAATGCAATTTCATAGGTACCGCCTTGCGGCTAAACTTACTTTCAATCACACTACAAGTTTAAAATATAGAATATGTGACATGAGTTAATTTGCTTGTGCTAGCAGCTTATAAACTCAGTTAATTTATTGGCCCACCACTGCTCATATTAACATCAATGATCTTATCATTGGCCCACCCTTGCTGAAGAGATGACGCTGCATCATTTACATATTAAGAAATAGTAAGTGGCTAAGTGGAATACCAAGGCTCAATTGATTGATTTTGAACATTTCTTTGAAATTTGGACAGTCTGATTCTACAGTCTAAATACGACTTCATCCACGAATGTATCACAACTTGTACACCATGGAATTCTAACCTGTGGAGCAAAATACTGTGATCAACGCAGTCGAACGCCTTAGAAAGATTGAGAAAAACGCTTAGAGTGGCTCCAATCTTCCAAGCTCTCCACAACCATATCACCTAGACTTACTACTACATCTATCGTTGATTTCCCCTTCCTAAAACCAAACTGGTCATTCGAGAGAAGGTTGTGTTTTTCCAAAAATGTTAGCATTCGGGTTAGAAAGGCTTTTTCAAATACTTTGTTCAAGACGGGAAGAATTGAGATTGGTCTGAAATTATTGATAAAATTGGGGTCACATTTTTTGTAAATCGGTATTACTTTTGTTACTTTGAGGGAAGAAGAAAATATGCCTGTCTGAAATGATAAATTTATCAGGTGAGTTAAGGGACTCAACAGATGCTTAGAGCACCGCTTTATGAGTCAAGTTGACATGTAATTTATATCATTTGATTTTTTTGGAGGGCAGCTGATTTATTATTTGTGCTAGTTCCTCTTCCACAACCGGAGCCAATACCATTGAGAAGATTGGACTTTGATCATGTATGGGATGTTGATTATCTGGGTGTGAAAGGAACCCAAATTAAGCAACAGAACTGAACAAAATTGTTGAACGCATCAACTACTTTTGTAGCGTCAGTTATTTGCTCTCCTCCAATTTTTAGTTTAATGGAACCAGGTTTTTGTTGATTTTTGTGAGAATTTATGATTTTCCAGGCTGTTTTTGACAAATTTTGAATTTCGAGAAGTTGTTTAGAAATTTCATACACTTTAGCTGCTTTATGACATTTCTGTAGATTTTTTTGTAATTTTTCAAAAACAATTTGAAATGTGGACTGTTCGAAGACTGCTATTTCACAGTAAAATTTTAATCATTCCCTTGAAATCACTTATGTAAAATTTCACAGATAAACGTATTCTTTTTATCGATATGTGGTTTCTGTGTAAACCTTGTCAATTAAAGACCTAAAGTTGTTTTTCGCGGCTGGAAGGGGCAAGTTGAACGTCTGCGTTTGCTCAATGCTGGGCTTTCCGCCAGAACACTTTTACACATAGGCCAAGCCGTGTTCTTACACGTAATTTGTACATATAATACTTTGTCCACCTGCCTGTTCTTTTTATATTTCATAATCTTACGACATTTAACGTGCGTTTACAACACTAAACAAATGTACTATTAATTACTGTTCAAAAACAGTAGTTCGTATGGGACGTTAATAAAATGGCACGAATTCTTAAAGCAGATTGTAAAGCAGGTTTGTTTTAATATGTATGGGTAGTTGTAACAGTACATATTATATGCAACCCTAATATATGATTAGGTTGGCTTTGTTAAGAATATACGTGGAAAAAAATACACGATTTGCTTATGAGGTTGGACCTGTATTGTTTTAATACTGTATAAACATAGGTTTGTTGTTTACATTAATGTTTGCATTACAATTTTAGTTGCAATCAACTGTAATAAGTGACATTTTAAGTTTGTGCTGTATATTGTTGTTTTTATATAATTTCTTAATATACTTATATAAGAATGTACCCCAATTAAGTTGTTAAGGTAACAAAATGATTACGGTAAGGAAATGTTAAAATCCTTACGTAAAAACGTAAGTACGTTATGGCGTCCTGATATAACCTATAAAATAACGAGAGGTAAACAAAAATGTTGATGGAGATTGGGAGTAGATAGGATCTTTTTAAACTCTCTAAGAAGTGCCTCTTTCCGTCTTACATCTGGAGGAGCTATGTTGCACAGCACTGGAAGCCATTGGTTGCAATGGAGAAGCAGATTTTGAACGTGTACGAAACTTGGAACTATCTCTGTGATGAGATATTAATATTTAAACACTTTAGACATAAGTACTTTGTACTTTAAATTTTATTTATTTGCAATATTTTTCAAATTGTTGTATCAATTTTTATTTTGCTAGCTGTTATCCATACGATATATTATATGAATAAAAATTTAAAAATAAATAATCTTATATATTATAAATAATGAAGTCTACTTGTACAATTGTCTGCAGTTCCATAACTGTATATTATTGACTTACAAGCTACAGTTAGCTGTTAGGAAATATACTCAAAACTCTTTGAACAGTAAACGTTTAATGCTAATCACACACATTATACTCTTCAGAGACTGACCTTTCTCACACAGGGACACACCGACAGACAGTTGCCAATTTGACGGAAAAAATTACTCTACGTTAAAACATAATTTAAAACCGCAAATTGTTCTATTTTTGTTTATTGCATTATACTTGATAGTTCATTGAAAATAATCCTAGATTCAAAGTCATTTTTACATTTCTTACTATACTTATTATATTTTTAAATGTTATCTTTATCATAATTATATCGTATTTGGGCTTTCTTATAGATAAAATTCCAAGTATAACTAAAAACCAGACTCAATATATTTGCAATTAATGTCTATATGTTCAGTAAACTGTATGAGTTAAGCAGGTGGTATAGCCTATTGTAGTTTAGGTGCGTGAGTGAAGCGTCGTCGCCTTCAGTGTCTGGACATAGTGACATAGTGCAGTACTGACATTGATTATATCAATGGTATTGCGTTTAAAGAATAAACAATGTTCACGATGAATATATATGTTTGTAAATGCTTCTCGACTTACCAAATTGTCGTTAAACACACAGTAACCAAAGTTTAACAGGCAATCAAACACATTCATTTGAGTGTTTTAGAGGCCTGTTCCGTTCCACGAAAAACCAAAAACATTGGTTTCTATTTCAAGAATTCAGACCATAATAATAATCGTATTGTGAAAATTTAAATGTCGAATTAAGTTTAAGAACTTATTTTAGTGGGTCTTAAGTTGATTTGTGAAAACAATTGAGTATTTGTATACATTTTTACAGTTAAATGTGTGAGACTTAAAATGTCATTATTGAAGAAATGCATGATCTTCTGAGGGCCAAATTACTCCATTTTAGAAATGTAAATGCATCTTAGTACATCTTGATGTAAGCCAATGACCTACGTAGTATATGTTCCTACAAGTAACAGTCTAACCCTCAGTTAACAAGAACCACGAGAAAGCCAAACAGAGTAAACAAGAGAAGCACAGAGAGCAATGAATTGGCGCACATCGCTCCCCGACGGTGCCAGCCAAGTGGGTAAACAAACCAACCACGGCCAACTCACGTCTCTCACTTAATTATAGTCAACACATTTAACTTCTGCTCATCTGCGTATGTTTTTATCAAATTTCTGAAGACTAATTATTCTAATTACCAATTACATTCGTAAATAAAGGCCATTGGTACAACAAATACATTAGTGTGGTAATTCTCCCAATAATATATTTAGTCGAAATGGGCCCATCTAGGCAAAAATCCACGGCAGTCTCATCTGTAGAAAGGATTATTAATATTGAAAATTCAAAATGGCGACCAAATTTGACCGGAGCATCAGCCGCCATTTTTAATTTGAAGAAAAAAATTTTTGCTCGATATCTCCATTGTTTTAATTTTTTTTAAGTTGTAGGGACTAAAGTTGTTTTAAATGTAATTATCTACAACTTTAGTTAGTATAATTTTTATCGTACGATCCATATTTTTGGAGTTAACAGCATAATTAACTTCCCTCAACGTTTCCATAAGAGTAACATTGCTATTAATTTAATTATTTATTTGAAACAACTTATACATAAAAAAACATAAACATAACACAAAACCTTGGCTAATGTGGTTTTCATTGTGAAATGTTTAAGGTAATTTCGAAACTCTTACATGATTGCACCACTTTGCCACTTAAGTAGATTTATAGAGTTTTTTAGACTATAAAACTTCGTTACCTAGAAGAACGGCGGCAAAGCCGAGCTTTTAAATACACAAGTAATGTCTAGATAGAACCATTGAGGGAGGCATATGTAAGCGTGTTGAAAACTACCCCGTAGCGAAGCAAGGGCTTGTCAGCTAGTATTGAAATAACTGTGGATTATTGTAACGTCAATTGCTGTGAAAGAAGGCTATTAGGTTATTTTGTTCGCTTTTTCCCTTTTAGGTAAACAAATTTGATTGTATTTTGATTTTAAACAAACTTTAATGATCTTTTTAAACACATTTTAAGAGGGCCATCTTTATAATCTGGAAATGATTTTTCCTGGTTTGGCAAACGTGTTTTATTTTGCAGGTAAAATGGGGATGATGACACGGTTTAGAGCTCGGCTCCACTCACTCCAAGCCCTTGCCAAACTAGATCCCCAAGTGCAGGCAGAGAAGACAGCTCAAACTGGTAAGTTTATTATTTAAAGAAGAGAATAAATTTGGTTTTGTTTGATAAGTACAAGACTTCACACTTATACAGTACAAGTACTGTTGTCCCCTATTTCATCTCCTACTAACATTTCATAAACAAGTTGTCCTGTAAGTAAATAAAATATTATTAGTTGATTAAGAATCAAGGAGTTAAACGTTCATGGGTAGATCAGAAAGGGGAAAGCTAGACACTAAACACATGTCTGTTTCAAATGGAAGATTTTAATATTAATCAGAATTATACTTAAATCCTATGGATTCAATTAGTAAAAAAGTTCACTTTCACTGCAAAGACTAATCCACACATACATGTGTGGTGGTATACCCACCCGACCACCCATACATGTACGGAGATTGTGAGGGAAGTTCCTGGCTGTCAGGAAGTGTTCCCCAGATCCCTCTTCCTACATACAATCCATTCTTCCCGTTTACATTCCCTTTACAATCCCCTTCATTATTCCTTCAGAGCCTCCCCACTCCTCCCACACCCAAGCCCCTTTAAGTAGATTTTGTTTTAGCCATTATTATATTAATTTATTTTTCAGCTCCTAGTCTGCAGTCTGACCAGTTACATTAAGTTTATAAATAAATAAAAATACCGTATTATTTAGATAAAGTGATAACTGCTATAGTTATGAGATGACATTATTTTAGTCAATCTTTGCTGGGATAGTCTACTTGAAGCTTATCGTGATTTCTAGTATTATGTTAATGTATGTTTTATCTAGTGTAAATAAGTGCAGAT
This sequence comes from Stictocephala bisonia, assembly GCA_035578905.1. Taxonomy (NCBI): domain Eukaryota; kingdom Metazoa; phylum Arthropoda; class Insecta; order Hemiptera; family Membracidae; genus Stictocephala; species Stictocephala bisonia. The sequence continues at coordinate 1,628,787 of JAQJVL010000168.1, forward strand.
TAGTTTTTGCATATAAAAAATTATGCAACATGTATAAAATTATAATTGTCAGTATTTTTTAATTAATAAAATATTGGTTGACAATATTGTAAGCAGTCATCTCTACAGAGTTATTGCGGATTGTTGTGCTGATTACTTTTATATTATTAAAATGTCTTCGACATGGGAAGAATGGCCCCGGAGTATATGCCCATAAGAAATATGGGATTGGAATAAACCAAAATTTGCTGTCCTTAAAAATTCAGTAAAACAACATCTCTTGGTTTCCAAAAAAGGTAACTTACTCGGAAGATCCTACCGCATCAATTATTGATGTAATGGGACCAGTTTAATTTAGAATCAATGTGAATACCAAGTAATTTTGCAGATTTACATCTGGAATGTTACTGGATAGCCTAAGAATAATGTTTGTGTTTTATTAACTCATTAGTAAGACACCGATCGTAGAGGTAAGGGTGAATGTGAGGGGCGAATGAGTGTGATGAGTGTAGATGAAGGAGTTTAGAAATTGTACTAATTAAGGTTGACTGTTCCTCAGAAAGGGCTGCCAGGGAAACTAAGGGACCTACAGCTTTACATAGAATCTGAACCATGTAGTATTGGTCTGCTTTTTAACTAATTGACAAGCCTGACACTCAGTTCTCTTTCCTACACAACATCTGGACCCTGACCACCACCCAGAGTTCTCTAGGAGTGTCCACGATGATGGCAACCATTGAGCAGGTGTCATGTCGATATTAGAGGACCGCATACAGAATATATCGCTAACAATCTCCATAACACTTTGTCCCAATTATCTTGGTTACTGCAATGCACCTCTAGTGCCAACCTCTATCTTAGTTGAATAGTAATTTTTTATAAGAAAACATGTTTTCAGCATGTTACATTGTAGTGAGTAAATTTCAGTTGTAAGTGTTTGTTTTTGTTGAATTGCAATAATGATATGTATTTTAAAGGAGATCACTAAAATGAAATATTTATTTTTAGTTTCATTTGTTGTGTTGTTGACAGTATGCCTGTTATCTGTGGTGCTCCTACTTCCATACCTGGCAGGTGGCCATGCTTCCATTCTTGTAGGAGGAGTGGGTCTGGGCTACTCCTGTTTGGTCCTGCCTATGGTCATTTCCGCTAACTACAAGTATCCCATCAGCCTGCTGAAAGCTTTTGCGATCAAAATACAAGGTAGTAACCCCTTATATTTTCCTTCTTAACTAACTATATGGTAAAGAAGAATTTTTGGAAATTTAGTGATTGTCTTAAAATTTTTATTTAAAATACTTATACAAATTTGGGTTAATTAGTCCACACTAACTAAAATTATTAGGGAAGCTTCTTCCTTTATTTTAATGCAATATAGACTTAATAATTTTAAGAAATCCCAAAAATATGTAAGATATTAATTTTTAATTTATTTTGTTTGAATGTAGAGTCAATCTTAGCAAGACATATTCATTTACCTCATATTTATAAAACTGGAATATATACATATATATATATATATATATATATATATATATATATATATATATATATATATATATATATAAACAATAGTAATTAATAATTGGAAGTGAGAAAGAATATAACATATAGTTTCTCAAAATATATGTTGAAAAGCTTTACTCTATAAAAAGTCCTACTTTAACGCTTTGGTGTGTAATGACGTACGTAGTGCATAGTGTATTGAAACTTATGAGAGGTCTAAGGCATTGTTTCTAAGGTCTAAGGTTGCACTGTGACTAGGTATAAACCCAAAGGTTGTCAGTTTAGTTCTTATTGCAGTTTTATGTAAAAAATGTTATTTTCAAAAAACTAAAATTATTAACACTAGACATTATAATACCAGGACACTTACTTGGCTGTGGTCGGAATTGAGGGAGACTGGCCGAGTGGTTGAGGGTTGTGCCTTTATACTCTGCACTGAAGGTCAATTAATCACATATGTGATATGAAGTAAATGTCAAAATGTCCCACTATCGAGTGACTCATCAGTTTAAAGCAGTTGAGTTGGAAAATCGTAACCTGACAAGCTGACTGCACTAACAGCCCCTGACGGTTGCTGGGTTAACATTGTGTTAAATACAAACCTATTTTTAGTCTGACATTGTTTAGCTACAAGTAATTTGCTTTCAATCCACTTTGCTATTTAATTTTGTAACTGATGGGACATTTAATAAATAGTAAACATCTTTCTAGAATTACAGAATAAAAGAAAAAAGAAGATAGCATTTATATTTAATTTCTTTGGTCCATTGGATGTGATCCAAAATTGTTGGAATAATTTTAGCAATTACACAATTCAAGAAATTAAATTTTCATATTAATGTTTGAATTTTTAATTAAAATATGTTCTAAATATAATAAATCAAAATAAATATTTTATTAATAAAAAATAAGCATGTGTTTAAAAGGGAATACTGAAGAGAGGGGATGATCTAGTCTGTTTCCCTGCATAAAAAGGAAAAAAAGAAATCGAAGTGCAGTAGTTAAATATTGAATAGTATTTTGAATAACGTGAATAAATGAATAAAATATGCAACTGAATAAAATAATTTACAGAAGAAGGGCATATTAGCCCTTAAGTATATTTTGAATACACTTCAAGGTTTTACATTTTCACTCTAAACTACTTTTTAAAATTATGTCTTTTTTGTTACACGTACGTATACTAATTGATAAACAAGAGGAACATAGTTGCAATAGGAAAAATTCTAACATAAGGGCGACATAAATGTACATTAGTTTTTTGACATAGATCTTAAAAGAAATTTCAGGATAAGGGCTTCGGAATTTACTGACAATCATCTTGAGCATATTAAAAATAATTTTGATATTTTAACAAACTTATAGAAATATATGAAAAAATATTGTCATATCTTTTATTTATATTATTATTACATAAAGAATATTGAAAAAATGAAGTTTTACATAAATTATAATTACTAACAATTTAGTTTCTGCCACAACCATACATTAAATTAGCACTCACATTTATATAATTTAAAAAAATTTAATAACCAACATTTCTGTTTTCATTTTTAAACTGATAATATTGTAACCATAAAAAGCACAATTTTCACTAGATTTTGTAGACTAATACTTTATATTAGTTTTACTTTAAAACCTACATATTCTAGGAGGATTTATTACAGAAAACAACAGAATTTGTAATTGCATTTTGTGCTTCCAAGTTGACAGTCACCACACTTTCAGCATGGACTGATCCGCTCTATTTTAGGCTCAAGGTCTATTTCCAAGAGGTAATGGACCAAATGCAACATTACAATCTTAAATATGAACATTCTGTCATTTCGCTAACCTGACAGGAACTAAGTGATCACAAAAAAATGCAGTATCACTATCTGTGTAACCAAAAAAAGAATACCAATATATTTAAACGTAAACAAGACAAAATAATAAATGATTATGAATCAATAAAACACTCATGGATATTTTAAGACCATCAGCCTTTTCTTCGATCTACCACAGAAGAGGGATAATAGAAGACTGCCTATAATATAAAATAATTATGAATGAATTAGATTTAACTCAGCGAGTCAGCATTGAATGATAGCCTGTCAGTTTTTGTATACCACAACAATAAAGATCTTGTTTTTCTAAACTAAGCTAGTTCTTACCAGCAAATATTTCATGTCATATTTGTATGTTACAGAACGGTGTAAAGACTTAGTCCAGCCTATCTTGAATTTGCTTTGGAAACTGTATGCTCCAGTAGATGTAATTGAGAGAACATATATGCGTATGACCAACATATTCACCCTGGTCAATCAGGTAAGATGGGTTTAGAAGTATTCTTAAAGTGCATATCCGCTTACTTCTTATTAAAATAATAAGTTACAAATATTATACTATTAAGTAATATTACAAAAATAGCTTTAAAATTTAGATGAATTTTTAAAATAAACCTTAAATTTTAGGAATTGAATCCTAACAAGTAAGTGTGCTTTGAGTAATTGCATCCTAACAAGTAAGTGCACTTTGAGTAGTTGCATCCTGACAAGTAAGTGCACTTTGAGTAGTTGCATCCTGACAAGTAAGTGTACTTTGAGTAGTTGCATCCCAACAAGTAAGTGCACTTTGAGTAGTTGCATCCTGACAAGTAAGTGCACTTTGAGTAGTTGCATCCTGACAAGTAAGTACACTTTGAGTAGTTGCATCCTGACAAGTAAGTACACTTTGAGTAGTTGCATCCTGACAAGTAAGTGCACTTTGAGTAGTTGCATCCTAACACGTAAGTGTACTTTGAGTAGTTGCATCCCGACAAGTAAGTGCACTTTGAGTAGTTGCATCCTGACAAGTAAGTGCACTTTGAGTAGTTGCATCCTGACAAGTAAGTAGGCCCTACACTTTGAGTAGGTGCATCCTAACAAGTAAGTGTACTTTGAGTAGTTGCATCCTAACAAGTACATGTACTTTGATTAGTTGCATCCTAACAAGTAAGTGCACTTTGAGTAGTTGCATCCTGACAAGTAAGTGCACTTTGAGTAGGTGCATCCTGACAAGTAAGTGTACTTTGAGTAGTTGCATCCTAACAAGTACATGTACTTTGATTAGTTGCATCCTAACAAGTAAGTGCACTTTGAGTAGTTGCATCCTGACAAGTACATGTACTTTGATTAGTTGCATCCTAACAAGTAAGTGTACTTTGAGTAGGTGCATCTTAACAAGTAAGTGTACTTTGAGTAGTTGCATCCTAACAAGTACATGTACTTTGATTAGTTGCATCCTAACAAGTAAGTGCACTTTGAGTAGTTGCATCCTGACAAGTAAGTGCACTTTGAGTAGGTGCATCCTAACAAGTAAGTGTACTTTGAGTAGGTGCATCCTAACAAGTACATGTACTTTGATTAGTTGCATCCTAACAAGTAAGTGCACTTTGAGTAGTTGCATCCTGACAAGTAAGTGCACTTTGAGTAGGTGCATCCTAACAAGTAAGTGTACTTTGAGTAGTTGCATCCTAACAAGTAAGTTCATTACAAACAAAAAATTTACATATAATTTAAAAATATTGTAACTTTAATAACAGCTCTTTAATAATTAGCATACAGCATCTTTATTTATTTTTTTTATATACTGACAAAGATTGTTTGAGAAAAAATGTTATAATTTCTGTCTTTTCACTGTTATTCTTTGCATGGATACTTCTTGTTGTTCGTTGTGTATCACTCTTTTAATAAGCTATGTCTTCTAAATCTTCATTTTCTTCTCTTCTCCTACAAGTTTTATTAATGTATTTAGATAATCTTCTGGTCAGTAAGTGTGATTACTCTAATTTCTCCAAATAATAGTTTTGCAATCCAAATATTAAGGATAGCTTTGATTATAGTTTTGGCATCAATTGTAGTACTGTACCATAATATTAATTTGAAAACAACAGTACAAATGTAAAAATAAGTGTATTACAGTGTCACAGACTGTACATTTGCAAAAAAGATAATTTTTAGTAAATCTTGAGGAAGAATATAAGTTAGAGAAGAAAGTTTGAAAACAAATATTCCGAATTTATTCCAATCTAGCATGTGCTTTCCTTTTCAGATCGTTATCAAAATAAACAGATGAGTATTTGTAGTCAAACATGCTCATTGTTAGTAAAGAGTACAAATCCAACATTGTCAACTCCTTAACAAATTGAAGTAAGCATATATTTTGTTTTTAACAGTGGGCCAATTCTAATCAAACCTCTATTGGCAGTGAGCCGCACTCTGTGAAACCATAACTACCCCCCCCACTGTCACTCTCAAATAAAGGAAAGTGTAATGAGCATGTAGAAATATTTTATCTCTATTTGTAGATCGCTGCTTAGAAAGCGATCTACAAATCTGAATGTATCTAAGCAGCGCAAACTTTAGTAGACTATATTTATGTTGGTAGTCACTAAAACATGACTACCAACATAAATCCTATACTGTAGGAGGATTGAGAATATAGTTGGTCAGTTGGGTAGAAAAACCCTGAAGGCTTTCTTCTAAGGTTCATTTTTCATTCTGTTACGAGGGCCTTTAGAGGAGGAGGAGGGGGGTGTATATAAAAGGCAGCGTATACCACTTCGAGAGAGAGAGAGAGAGAGAGAGAGAGAGAGAGAGAGAGAGAGAGAGAGAGAGAGAGAGAGAGAGAGAGAGAGAGAGAGAGAGAGAGAGAGCTGGTGCAACCTGTAACGTGATATTATGAACTAATTTCACTGTATAAGAAACAGGGGTAGGGAAGATACTCCATCTGGAGCATGTATGCCAATATCTCTTCTACCCGGTAACCAAGAATACCTCGCATCAAAAGCCTCAATAACGATTTCCGACGTAGTATCTCCTGATGGAACATCTGCTTCATCTAGAACAAGTTTGCCAGTGTGGTGAATCAGTTGCTAAAGCTTTGGACTGTCGAGGGCCAAGTCCAAGGTTCGAATCCCCACTGAGCCAACAGTCGATACTACACTCGTTGAATAAAGTTGACGCAGGCCTGTAGGCCCATGTCAACTGGCGAGTGACATAAAAAAAAATCCATAAAAATGGTGCTAGAGAGATGCACGGAGTGACAGAAGGGAGATAGAGAACTACTCTTCCCCCATTGTGAAATTCTATTTAAAAATTGTCATGGCAACCTGGAAGATAACCCAGCTCATACGTCATTATCAGCAGTGACCATTGGTTGATTTCATTATCCCTAACGAATCAAACTTTGAATGATTAAATAAAATAATTATTTAATATTCACTTAACAAATAATAGTAACAATAGCAAATATAAACAATAAATAGCAACTAAAGAAACTTGTACAATTCATTACAGCTATTTTTTTCTTCAATTAAACAATGTTGCACAAGTTGAACACAGGGGGAAGTTTGTCACGCCCATGATGTACAGCAACTCAGAGGTTGAAACATTTCTTTCTGCTGCTGAAATACCTACATGCGCTAAAGATAACACGCAGGTTGCTTACTCTCTGCCTAATTATAACAAAATATTTCCTATATTATAGGGTGTAAAAAAATCCAGCAAGCTTAACATTTTAACCATCACAAATAGAGCTACAAAACTTTTACATGTTGTTGGTGAACATAACAATATTTTTAATATATGTATATTCGATGGACTGCTCTGTCAGCAGGGGGACAGGTCGAATGACATGAAAAGTTTACATAGCAGCAAAAAGAAATTAACGATATTTTAAAATCTATCTTAGCCGCTTTTTTTGTTGGAGTTAACCTTTTAGGTCAGATTTGTAGCGCTGTTTTTTACTAAAAAATGCCATTAATTTGATATGCAACACGACTTTTGCTTCTGTTTGGACTTGTTATCTGACTCCTTGTGGGCCGTCTTTCCCTGTGGATATAGCAATCCATAAAATACATATTAAAATGGCTGTTTATATCCAGCAACAACATGTAAAATTTTATAGCTCTATTTGTGGTTGTTAAAATAATATTAAGCTACCCTAGGACTATTATTGTATAGTAAGAATAAGACAGTACAAGCTCACTTCCTTGACTGACACCAAAATCTACTGTTCTTGAATTGCCCTAGTATTTACAATGTTTGTTATTTTCAATTAAATAACTGCCAAAACAGTCCTAATATGTTCCACATATAAAATGTACTTCATTTTTTGCAACTAAACTTTCCTCTCAATCTCAAGATTATGATTCTTTCACTAGATCAATAAAAATTAAAAATTGTTAATGCTATAGCCATCTACAACAGACTGGAACATTGAAATCTAACAAACGTTAAAACAATTAAACATCATGAATTCTTTTTACTAATTAGATAAGTACTCATTTACATTTTTACTTCGTCCAAATATAAGATGATTTTGAAGAGAGTATTGTTTCTGATATAGTACTTTCAAATTGAAAGTGACTAAACAAATTGTTCAAACAATTTTGGTACGTCGTCCACCAAGAATTTTGAAACTGACACATTGATCTTATTTTTTATTCTATATTTATATCAGTACTTACATCCATTATCAGCAGCTTAGAGAGAATACTTTTATTTGTTACATACACACACACATTTGTATAGCAGGGATGTAAAAAAGGTTTTTATGATTGAATTTGGAATATTATCAACACCAAAAGCTGAACCCCCTTCCAAACCACAAACAAATGTTTTCTATCTAAATTATGCAATTTTACTAAATAAGTACAATATCTAGATCTAGCCCATTGTACTACGAAAGAATGATTGTCCTTTTAATACTTAAAATATTTCCATATCATTCTTTTTTACTATCTATAGGATAATATGTGTATTTTATTGATACTCTAGCGATTATTTGAATAATTTGCATACCAGAGTACAATAATTTTTTGTTGGCAGCTAATCTTCTTCACATTGTGTGACCGTGTTTTGGTGCCTCAGCAGCGACTGACATCACTCTACTCTCTTATGTTCTACAATGTCATCGCCTACTGTGTGTCATACATACGGGAATTGATAGAGAAAGAAGACTGGTCTCCGTGGGTGAGAATGACAGAACACTCCAACATAAAGCACCTAGCTATGTCCGCAACAAAGATCGTTCTGGAATGGACTAAAGCTGTCACCTTTATCATTACTGTAGTATTCATGTTGTTGGTGTTTGGTTTGGAGCAAGGGCTGGAACACTACAAGCCCACGTTCCTTTACAACCTCATCACCTGGCTGTACTACATTGTCACAGAGAAAGTGTTTGTAGAGCTCTTACTGTCATTCATCACTTACTTGCAACTTCCAGCTTTGGAGAATTTAGAGTCCCTCTGGGTTCCAGTGGCTTTCCGAACATATACAGCTGTAGTTTCTTGTCTATTTTCCATACCATTGCTGTTCTACGGACAATATCGGTCAGCTCTTATCACTGTATATATGAATGTATATTTAAGGTACAAAGAAATGAAGCTTAACAGTCTCAACAGCCTGAATACGGAACGAGCTGTGCTAACTCAGTACCGATATGCACTGCCATCAGAGCTCTCCGAGTTCGATGACGTTTGTGCTGTCTGTTTAAGTCCCATGCGACTGGGTAGGATTACTCCCTGCCATCACATATTTCATGGAGAGTGTCTCAGACAGTGTCTGAAAGCATCGGACCACTGTCCTATATGCAAGAGGGAACTCAAATTTGACTGATTTATTTTACACCAGCATATTGAGCATTTCTGTGATTTTTAAGACATATCATCCTGTAAACTGACTGTTCGAAACAAACCTGTTTTACAGTGGAATTGTTCTAATGTTTAAGAAAACATTCAGTAATTCTTACTATTTGAATTTCTTATTCCATATGAGAGGTAAATATATATTGGGTATCTCAAAAGTGCCAAACTGTGACTTAATGTTATAACGCTAAGAAATATAAATATCCTTTGAGAGATTGTATTATGTCTTAAAAAGGCTGTTTCTAGAATTTATAAAAATTTCACCCCATACTGGAAATAGAGGGTTGCAAGGGGTAAGTCAACACCTTAAAGAAACCCTCAGGGAGTGAAAACTCATATTTCAGACCAAAGTGAGTAACGACATAAACTGACATTGCTACTACACCAGTCAAGTCCATAATGTCAGCTTGGCAAAGGACAAGTTATTAATTACATTCAAAATAACACTTTATTTCATTAACCTATCTGTGTAGGATTTGTCCCCCTTTTAAATGTAACGAAAAAATATTATTTTCAGTTCTATAATCATTACCCGCAGGATGTTTGTCTATATGAATTACAAATTTGTGACATCCTGTGTATATTAATTAGTTGATTTACATTAATATAAGTGAAATGTTATTCAATAAACTATATTCACAACTAATTTATACAAGGAACATTTTTAGAAATTTAATTAAATATAAATCACAACATTAATTAAAAGTTAGTTTCTTAAATTAGTACATCATTTTATTCATTTCTGATCAAAGGAAATGATATTGATAAAAAAGTTTAGTGTTACTTTTAATATTGTTTAAGAAATAGATTATTATACGATCAACTATTATAGAAATCAGTGCAAACTGGTGAAATTTTATTTCATAAAAATAAAATTATTTGTAATAGCTGCCCAGAACTCCTTTGCTTATCCTTTATATCTAGCCTCACAACCTCCCTTGTCCTGTTCACCATCCTTCACAACAAAATCAGAATTGCTAACCCACCAATCACCATAAAACAAAGCAATAGTGTTACCATGAAGAGTACTTTAATTTCATGTAAATTACATATATAACTGTTTCCTGCTCACGGTAGTTGTTAATTCATATTAATTACCAGAATAAAAACATTCCTGTCTGCAAATCCAGCTAAGATAGCCAAAGTTCATGTAAACATATGTTGCTTTAACAGACCTGACAAGTAACATGTCTGGGCAGCTATTTAGTTGAGATATTCACTGTATGGAGGGGCGTTGGACATGTATAATACTAGAGTTGCATAGTTGAGACATGTATGGACAACAATTGTGTAGTTTAGATACGTATTTTATGGTTTGATAGTTTTGTAGTTCAGAGATATATGGCAAGCTATATAGTTTAGATCTAGTGCATGGCATGAAAATATAGTAGAGAGGTGTATATTTTCAGTTGGACATGTATTGTATTGTCATACAGTTGAGAAATGCATGTACAGCCCCCTGGTTAATATTTGTATTATGTGTCACAAATATAGTTGACATGTTTAAGGACAGACGTCTAGTAGACATGTTTTATGGTTGTGTGGACAACCAGCTCAAATTACTGTTTAAATTTTCTATTTTTCCTTGTCTACAAATTGGAACATTTAACTGTATTTTATGTTTTTTAATGAATATTGCTCTGGTTTGTATCACACAGACATTTTTTAAAGAACATTTCCATGAGGTTCCATCTGTGGGACATTTGGACCTGATCATCTTATCAAAATTTTGTAAAATCACGGTATGAATCTACATATTTAGTTTTTAATATGTTAAAAATAGTATTATTGCCTTTGTTTCTGCCAGTTAATATAGATTTTTTACATGATGTTTTTTCGTACAGAAGATGTTATTTGTTTTCTCTATAATTAATCCAAGTCTGAGTATGAACATGCAATGAAATATCACCACCATTCCTGCTAATTTCTATAAGCTTTGACAAATAAAAAACAAATATTTTAATTTTATTTTATTTTAACTGAGTATATTTTTACAATCCAAGTACAAAAATGCTTACCATTTTCGAATGGTATTGCCCTTGATTACTATTTATAATTAGATATCTCATGTAATAGGAACATTTGAGTCAATAATTTTATTAGTAAGGTCAGCCACGGTAACTAGAAAAGACTGTATATATCACAACGAGGCTGTCCAGTAGACTGTTACGTTACATTTGTTTATTCTATTAAATACTGGTAACTAAATCTACCAATTACATAGAAGCATTCATCTGAATAGCAAGCAAGTTATTTACCACTTATCAGCTGGAATTGTAATTACGGATTGGAATTACAACAGTATTTTTTTGTATATTTTTGCCATTTTGCCCATGTGACAGTCATGGGAGATGCACGTGATACTTACCGTCTTCTTTTCTAGGTACAATGAGGTCAGCTACTACAGCTGATTTAAATTGCATTACATTTACCTTTTACATGGAACTACAGCAGCGCTCCTTTATTGGACCCAAAAATAGATAATAATTAGAGACAACAAAATTAGCACTGGATGAAAAATCTATTGGAGTGTATTTCAAATTAATGGTATTGCTTGGTTGAAAAATTTATTCTCAACTATTAAATTGTTTGAATTTTTTCTTTTAAAGTGTAAATAACAATCAAGTATGTAAATGTGTCATGACATTAAAAAACACCCACTCATACAAACACCTTTCTGCTTCATCGCTGATGCAATAGGAAAAAAGGATTTTAGCAGGACAATTACTTGTACAAGCATTTTCAATATAAAGATTTGTAGTCAGTTAAACAAGGAAAAACTGAAACATTTATTTTCCAAAATAGCTCTATATTCATCATCTAATTATATTTAGTTGTGTCATTATTATCTGTGACCTGATAATTCCTGGTTGAAATGGTGAAACAGTACCGACCAATATGAGATTATTAATCCTTTACTTAACACTCAGTAGGAGCCACATCGGTTCTGTATTAAGTAGTTTACGATTATCATACATAAATATTATGTTTAAGGCTGTTAAACAAGAAATGCATTTACGCAGGTTGCTTGAATCTGCATATTTGCATTCAACACAGTTTTGGGTTTTATCTTGCAATAGTAAATATATTTCATTTCAATCTTTGCTATAGTCAGTTTTAAAGTAATTCTGACTTTTTGAAGAGTGAATAATTCTGTTTCAGACCATTTATTTATAGTATTTTTCATAGTTGTAAGTGATTTATTGTTTAAGAGTTTTATATATTCTAAATATAGGTTTCTTAAGATAAATGTTTTATAAATTTGTAACAACATTTATGTTTACATGTTCTATTAATTATAATATAGTTTACTAATAAACTATATGTTCATTTCATACCTTAGTTTAGCCCTTAACTTTAATTGAAATTAAGTAACTAAGAAATATATACTCTTACTGTCACTAAGAAATATATTTCTGTGATTTCCCGTATCGTTAAAATTGATATAATTTTTATTTAAATTGGTTTAAAATAAAAATGACGAATTGGGAGTGACTCGTCAGTTTTATAAAACTCATGGACGGTTTTTCTAACGACACATTTGTCGAAATCATCTAGTTCTGTCGCTGTTGTTTTCTCTTGTATTTTTTGGGAGTTGTGAACGAACACTCCTTCCGCTGAAGTGTCCAATAAACACTTTTCACGCCGAATTTCCTTTATAAGAGTTTTTGAAATGCTACATGCAACTGCAGTTCGTTCTAACGATGTTTTACGGGGATTCGTTGTTCATCTCTTAATTTGGCCCCATTCGCCATGAACTCACTTTCTCTCCAAATAATTTCCTAGCCTGACTTCTAGTAGTGTTTCCTTGGGCTACTTTAGGAATAAAGCGAGCCATAGTTGAGGTAGGAACCACTAAAGGAATAAAATATTTAGGATTTACGTTCACTAATTTTACAACCTTAAGAGTCTGCAGAGGCTGTCGGCCATGTTTGTTTAGATCTCATTAGAACGATGTTTTTTTTCGAACCGGACAAATGATCACGTGTGTCAAAATTTAACAGTTATTTTTAAACGGTCTTTTCCAAACAAATTGCATTTGATCAAGAGTGAAATTATTCATTGAACTGCTTTGTGGATTCATAATTAGTTTAATAGAATAAATATCAAAATTATTTAGTTTGAAGTTTTTATTTTCACCTATTTTTCAAAACTAGGCGTATGTATTCATAATATTAAAAGCAAACCCAATGCGCAGTATGGTAGCATTTTAAATGACACCTCATACACAACGTTTGGTAAATAAATAATGATAAAAATATGGATTCAAAAAAACATTGTTTTTATGAGAATCAAACCAGTATGGCTCTGCAAACTCTTAACACACTTAAGGGACACAAAAGAAAAACACAAACTGACTTATTACACTACAGTAGTTAGATAAAAACAAACATATAACCAACTAAATAATTGTTTATCGTACACTTGAGTAAATATTCCTAACACGCTAAACCACAAGCAAATATATCGCAAGCAGTGTGGAAACGTACTGAATGTGCATCCGTAGGTAACAATTAACGTAACCTATTTTTTGAAGCAAGCGTGGGAAAGTCTGACAGTAGCGAATGTTTCCAGGACTGCAGGCATATTGGGCCCTCCACCCATCTCTTCCCTATCACCGCTCGGCGGGCTCGAGGCCGGACCTTCGCCGCGCGGTCTATACATAGGTAGTCAGGTTGCTCAATATGTGTATAAGTGGGTGGGTTAGTCAATAACCAGTGCATACAATAAGGTTAAAGATATCTACGTTGTGACCTCAGGGATAACTAGATCATGACCTTAAGGATGGCTCATGTGTTACTAGGAAAACTAGTTTAACAAGAGTTTAATCAAAATGAATGAATAAAACAGATTTCTCTGTCAAAACAAACAAAACTGAACCGTAGTAGATTTTCTGAGATACATATTTTGGTTTTCTCAGTAGCCAAAACTTTTTCACCCATAAATAAACTAAAGACTGTGCTAAGGAAGTGCTCAAGGCTGAAGAATTATTATAGATAGTACAGTTCAGCTGATCATGGATAGTACTTTAACTTGGTAGTAACCAGGTAAAACTTATCTAGCTTTACGAATGTATATATAAACAGGAATGCCCACATAACATTTCTAATATTTCACCCCTATTTGGGATTCTTCAGAGAACATGAGATGGAAATGGCATAGAATATTTTATTTTGCCACAAGATATTTCATTACAATTACATAAACACCCAGTATGAACTTAAAATTATCAGTCCATTTTCCTATTCATGAACTCTCTAAATAAATTAATTGGATCGTTCATTAAAAAGGCTCATCGTTCATTAAAAAAAAAAAAAAAAAAAAAAAAAAAATTAAAAAGGCTTTGATTCTACTGTTGAAACTGTGTCTATCAAATTGTCTTATTTCTAATGGTAGTTTACAAACAAAGTGCTCCATCACTTTATTGCAATCTGTTTTATGCAAATCAATAAAGTAGCTGTATACGAGGTACGTCCAGAAAGTAAGTTCCGTTTGGTAATAAAATAATTTGTCTACAGATACAGAAAAAATATTTATTGCACTAAAATCTACAACTTTTAAATTACTTTTCTACATAACTGCCGAAATTTTGCAGGCATTTGTCATAGCGTGGCACAAGTTTTTCTATGCCTTCTTCATAGAAGGTTGCCGCCTGTGTCTTCAACCATTTGGAAACATTTTCTTTCAGCTCTTCGTCATCGTTGAAGTGTTGACCGCCAAGGAAAGACTTCAGATGTAAGAACAGATGAAAGTCGCTAGGAGCGAGGTCAGGGCTGTACGGAGGATGGTCAAACACGTCCCAGCCAAATCCCTGTATGAGGTTTTTCGTCACATTTGCAGTGTGTGGTCGTGCATTGTCGTGAAGAAAAACAACACCTTTGGACAGAAATCCTCGGCGCTTATTCTGTATTACGCAGCGCAATTTCCTCAGTGTCTCGCAGTAAACTTCTGCATTGATTGTTTGACCTCGCGGTAAGAAATCAATCAGTAAGATGCCTTTCCTGTCCCAAAACACTGTGCACATGATTTTTCGAGGTGTCAAGATTTGTTTCGGCTTAACCATTGCTGGAGATGAAGTGTGCCTCCATTCCATTGATTGCCGCTTAGTTTCTGGGGTGTCATAAGAAACCCAAGTTTCATCTCCTGTGACTATCTGTGACAGAAAATCTTCACCGCCTTCATCATAACGGTTCAAAAACTGAAGTGCACTACCCATCCGTTGTGTTTTGTGTTGCTCAGTAAGAATTTTCGGTACCCAACATGAGCAAAGTTTTCGAAATTTCAGTTTTTCGGTAACAATTTCATGAATTAATGATCGTGAGATTTGGGGGAATTCCATAGCGAGAGCACTCATTGTAAACTTATCAATCGTGTGAACCAGTTCTTCTATAATCAAAGATGGACGCCCACTTCGTTCTTCATCATGCACTTCATTACGTCCTTCATTAAACTGTCGGACCCATCTTCTCACCATTGAATCACTCATCGCATTTTGTCCGTAAACCTCGCAAATTTGCCGATAAATGTCAATCGGTTTCACTTTCTTAGCATTCAGAAAACGAATAACAGATCTGATTTCACAAGCGGCGGGATTTTCGATCAACACCGACATTTTAAACAAGCACAACAAAGCGTACGAGACTGACAGCGATCTCAAAATGGCGCACGTTTCTTCTCTTTGATACAGAGCGTCTGCCGCGCATGCGCGGAACTGCGATCGCAGCGCTGCAGCGGATATAAATGGAAACGGAACTTACTTTCAGGACGTACCTCGTATGTTGCCATAATTGTGGATTTTGTACCAGTGTACCCATTTCAATTTTTTATAAAACCATAGAAATTCACCAGAAATAAAAAATTAATAGTTTGACTTACTTATGGTTCTATTTGATTATGAAGAGTGATTGTTTTCATAATATATCATTTTAGTTGCCTTCTATTTGATTTAAATAAACATAGATGACAAACAATCTAAGTGACATTAACAATGTAGTCAGCTAATCGTCATGATGTTGTGTTTCAGTTTACTGTTATTCTTGTCACTAGTTTAATGTTTGAGGTTATGTTATGAATTATTTTGTTTGTATTTCGTGAATAAATATTAGTACTAGATTTAGAATTCAGTTTTTTCATCTGTAATGTGTGATTATGGATTTTTCAAGATACTCTCTCTCAATGAAAAAGCCATATATTTTCAACTCGAATATGTATTTATGTAAATATTTCTAAGTTTTCATTTATTTTATAATGTGCATATCACAGTAGAGGATTTTGTTATTTAACTTATATTGTTTTTTTGAGTTTCTATTAGTTTTTAAAATTAATAGTAATCACAGCTTTGAACATGTTTTGTTGATATGGCTAGAAAAACAATTTAATATTGGTGCATAAAAAGTGAAATAAAAAAATTAATTTTAGAGATTTGTACGTGAAAATTCAAGATTTATTCAGAAATAAATACTCTTTTAGTAGATGTAAATTTTAGAAGCCTAGTTATTTTTATAGTGGTAATATTGAGGCTGAAAAGAAAAAGAAATTTAAACAAATTTTGTAAGTAAGTTTGTTTATTGTTAAATATAGTTGCATGGTAGTTTCTATTATTTTATGTTAATTTACATTTTGTGTAAAGTAAAACAAAAAAAGTAGGTTGATACCTTAACAAATAACCAAACTACGAATTTTTTACCCAACACTTACAAACTTTCTAACAAAGGCATGGCACTTCACGGTACACCCACTGAAAAAATACAATATATCTACGATTAAATTCATGTTACATGTGATCCGCCATTCTGTCAATGTCCTCATTCATCTATATTTACATCTTTAGATTGATTAATACATCTTTACTGGTGTCTTTTAAAAAGTCAAAAAATATGGAATATAGGGACTCGGCAGAATTTTCACGACTTTTTTAACTAGTCAATATTTACCCCATGGACACGAATCCATAGCAATTCCCCCTGGAAACACCAAGTTTTGAAAAAAAAAAAGAAAAGGAAAACCACTACACAAAAACTATGTATTGTAATCATGTAGTTTTTCTCCTGAACGCCCACACACACACGTGCATGCACGCACACTTTACAGTATACTATCCCCAAAAAATATTCGGCACTCAAAGGCTTCAAATATATAAATTATCATCTTATATTATTCTACAAGCAAAGTTTCTGAGTTCACAAATTTATGAGAAAATTGGCAGTGATAGATAAAGACATTGATTTTAGAAAGAGCTCTGTTTGCTTGACAACAAATCAAATACAATTGAGATTTAAATAACACAAAAACTACAACCCTTGATTATACACGCACCTAGATGAGCAACGAGATAGGGCTTTGCGTGATCAGACTGCGCTAGCGGTCTCTAGCGGAACGTGTTGGGACTATGGCAGAATTGGTCTATGCGCAGTACTGCTTCGAGTAGACAACAGCTGAAATTGGCTGTACTCGGGCTCATTACCGACCGCGCTGGCGCTGTGCCTGTCGTAATGTATGTGGAATATGATCGACTGTTTGAAGTCAAGGAAAAGTAATGGTTGACTTACGTCACGCGTTGTAATCGTTTTTATTTATTACGCTTCATCCGTGATATTTGATTACTTGTTACAATAAAATACACATGAATAGACAAGTATTATGAATAGTAACATATATATCATAGATATAAAATTGGTTTTGAAATTTACCTGTTTTATACAGTGTAGTATTTTAACTGTAAACATTTTTATTTTAAAATAGGTGCAATATTTATAGAGTCTGTTTGGTTACTGCCAAAACCATACGATATATTCACTTTGAAATGATCAAAGTTTTATGTAACTTAAATAAACAAAGCAAAGCTAAATAATTCAGCAAATAATACTTAGAATTGTATTATAATGTAAAAAGAATTTCCTCGATTTTATATTTACAGACCTGAACATTAAACCATTTAATTAATTACTACAAATCATCCTTCTAAGATACAAATGTTTTGTGTAGGCCTAATGTGTGGTGTATTTACTAATAATATGTGTGCGTTTCGCGCTAGTTGTAAGCATCAATTCGATATTTTTTAATAGGCCTATATTTTAATTTCAACCAAATTATAAATGGTTCATTTAATTGATCTTCTTCTTGTTAGGTTTACATTATTCTTTCTAGTTAATTTTGTAATTTATGTTTATAGTATCATTAGAATTTGCCCCGTACACATAGTGTGTGGAAAAAGTATTGTCTCCCTATTTTTCTTTCATTTATTTGTAATATATCTACTACGGGGTTGTTTGGTTTTCAAGCAAACATTAAAATCTTAGGACAATACTGTTAAGTTGTAATAGTAGTTTTAAAAAAAGTCGATAGTTTCACATATCAATGCCTACCATACTTAAATTTTCCGCCCAATTCATTTTAAGGATGACCAGTTAAATTCACATTATTACCTAAAACCCCTAAAAATGTTTATGCCCTTACGTTTTTTTTTGTAAAATTAAACTTTTATGTTAATTAAATTTGGAACAAAAATTATATTTTCCATTTTTTAACTAATAAATGTATTGTTTACTTTCACAATTGTATAGTGTTTAAACCAAGACACAGTGTGTAAGACTTTTTCGATGGAAATGTTACGAAGTCACAGGCAATAAGCAATGAGTTAAATTATTTACTGACAAATAAAATACTGTACATATATTACTAGCCTTATGTTTGTTGTAACTACTTTCTTCACATACCTTCACCATAATATAATCAAAGCTACAATCTTGTTCGTATATTTCATAATCTCTTATAAAATTAGTAGTCTTCATTACAACGTACATTTACAAACTACTTATTTATACCATGTTATGACAACGATTTTATCCAGTACACATAACAATTACCTTTGAACACAGCTGACTTTTTAGTACTACTAACAAACATTTCAGCTTACTTTTATTTACTAGTTTTTATATTTTTGTGCACTTTTTAAAGTGAAATAAATGTTAGTGATAAACCTGTTTAGTGATAAAAAAGGTAATTTTTTACGAATTTTGTGATGATTTATTAAAATTTGCTGTCTTAGAGGTTTAGAAGGTTAAGTTTAAAATCTATCATTTTAAATTGAACCTTATTGGAGTTAAGGCAAATTAAATTACTAAACAAGTAATTTATATTCATTCGAAATACATAATGGGTGCACAAATTGCACATACTGAGGCCCTTAGATATTTAATTTAATGTGACAAATAATTAGGTTTACAAAGTGGAGAAAAATAAATTTTAATATGCAATCATCAAGAATAAGATGATTTGCACATTACTTATACAAAGTCTAGAAACTGACTTTATTACTTAAATTTATAATAATTATCAGTGTCAACTTTACACTTCGGTTGACGACAAGGAGTTTGAGAGGAAATGTATAATGTGACAGGCGTGGCAAGGGGCTTTGATACTAAAACCACGAAAACTACTGACGACGTAACAATTAATTTGATTTACTGAAATACGAATGTCTACTGAAGGAACACGGCGCGCGACCGTGCAGCTATCTAGGGGCGACGCATAGTACTACGAGTGCAGCCAACCAGAGCTCCTAGCGGCGCGTTAATATACTACGTCGGCATTCGATATGATTTCAATCACACAAAAATGCATTGGGTTGCTCATCTAGGTGCGTATATAATCAAGGCTACAACATAACTATTTTATCATGTGATTTTAACATTTTAAGTAGCTCATTCATTACACTACAATTACATTAAATGATCTTTAAATAAATAACATTGATATTGATAAACTTTCCTTTATTTACATGGTATCCATATATAATACAACATATTTACTAGCTATAGTTATTCCCATTTCTTGGAAATATCAATGTACTCTCCATCAGGACTGTCATAATCTGAGATGGGGGGCGTGACAACAGGACCTTTAGCTGTGAACGGCAGCAGTTCAGGGTCAAACTGTTGAACATACAACACACTTCTCATTAACATGTTGCAAGGTAAACATTTAAGGAGCCAATTAAATGTATGGGACATACACAATATTCTTAGATAGAGTATAGGAAGTTTGTATACGGTTTCTTTAATAAGTATAAAGGGCCAGACAGGCACTACTAATCCAGCAGTTGAGTGGTTAAAGCATGTACATTTCTTAAAGAAATTATAAATAAGATTCATGACTATGTGCTTAATAATAACAAATACAGTATTAACATTAACATTATAAAACTTTTCGAAGATGAGGGGTTGAATTTATGAAAATTTACAATAATTAAAAATACTACAGAAAAATCACTAAAACTGTAAAGTAAGAATCACATGTTCCTTGTCTGATTCTTTGTTGGAAATATTGAAAATTTCAATAATTTTTAAATGTTCAATATTTCCAATAAATATTTTTGTGTGATGTCTAAAGATGCCTATCTTTTAAATGGAAGGCCTTACAAATATTAACTATCTGTTATAAATCTGACAGGTTTTTTATATTATTTTAATTTAAAATATGGACCACATCTTTGAAAAAAGGTAATTATATAGAACAGGGGCCTTGTCGATATTTTAGCTGAATTTTCTTTTCATAGTAGATAAATAATTAAGAAACAAGAATATGATAGTTTTGCAGAGGACAAGTGGGGAAAATTACAAATTCCGCGCTAGAGCCGGAAATGTCCAGTTTCAGTATTTTTTGATGGGACATGCCTAGGTTAGGTATTGTTTGGTTATGTTATGTTAGGTTTTGGTTAGGTTAGGTTTTATTGGGTTAGGTTAACAAACACAAATATAAAACACCAGCCTTCTCTCAACACCTAATCTAACCTGCCTAACCTTACAAATCCAAACCTAACCTACATAACCTGACCAAAACCTAACATAACCTAACCAAACCTAATATAACCTAACCAAACATAACATAACCCAACAATATCCAAACTATCAGATCAGAACATTATCTTACTGTAACTGGACATTTCCGCTTAGTAGTGGTTCGATTGCAAAATCCTTGACATTTTCGTGATTAGGATAAAATTCACACAATTTGGGTACCCCCAACATTATATTTAGAAACAAAAAAATTTGTCCGTTTATCCTCATTTTCATATTTTCCCGACTTATCTGCTGAAAAAACCTTCATATTCTTGTTAGTTATTTATTTACTTGACAAAAAATGTCAGCTAAAATATTACCACGGTCCTTGTTCTGTATAATTACCCAGTAATGTCTAGGTATCACCCCAGAATACAAATATCAGGTAATAATGAAGATGATAATAATATGGTTTAAGGAAGGATAAATTTGAGACCATAATTTCTGTACAAGCAATAAACTAAGGCTTAAAAAAGTAAAGTTATGATACAGACCTGGATTGCCTGCTGATAGAGTTCCTCTGACTCAAGCCGCAACTCATCCAAAGCCCGTCTCTGTGCGAGTGCCAGCCTGTCAATAGTCTTGAGATCTGCCAGAGCCTGCTGGTGGCGAAACCGAGTCCACTCCTTGAGGAGAATAGCTCGCCTATCGTTCTCCTCTTCACTTAATATTGGAGACTTCCTCTCATATATTCTGTAAGATAAAGAATTGAAATCCTTCTTACAGAAGGATATGATACAAAAATCCTTCTGTATCATATCCTTCTAGTGATTCACTTGATATAACTAGTGATTTTCTATCACTAGTTATATCATGTTCTAGTGATAGAAAAATGTAGAACATGGTATAACTGATCTACATTTTTCTATCACTATAGGAAAATATCACTATCTTCAATTACCGAATTTCACTGCTGTGTAAATATATTATAATTGTGGTATGGTAAGTGAACTTAAAATGTCAAACACATCAAAAGCCATTAATTATTTTACATAACAAAATCTTTACTGTCACCTGTCAATACAAATTCTACTAAAAGAGAAGGTAACTTCAAAACATTAAAGTAATTCTTCCTCTTCGCCACTAGAATGAGAAGCCATTTTCTCATTGAATTTGGTGTGACTGACATACACTGTCGATCCATGAGAGTATGCTAGAATTCACTTTTCATGGAGAAAGTGCACCTTCAGGGCAAGAGAGAATGACTACAAAGTAATAATGTGTGTGCTTCTCTATAAAAGGTCACAGACACTTCCTTGTGTCCAAAACGAAAGGTTAGAAGGGAACATATTTTTATTAAAACAATTGGCCTTCTTACAGGATATGTATTTAGTGATGGAATGCTGGATCTCTAGAAAATATTCTTTCTGCTATATCTAAAACTTATCTTTCACCAATGTATAAAAATACAATAGTAATCACTGAATGGACATAATTTCACAGACACTGGATAAAACACCCACATGGAATAGCCCTGTTGTTCTAATAGGTGATATGAACATAGACATTCTGGAAGCTAACCGTGAACTCACAAATTTAATGAAGTTTTACTAAGTTACAATATGACTCGGATGACTAACCCGTACAAGAATAATACCTAAATTAATCAGCTCAATAGACTGTTTTTGAACTAATTTTGAAAGAACTGACATAAAAGTAGAAGTTCTGCACACAAGGCTCTCTGACAACACAAACACAGGAGTTTTGTAAAATTCAAAACCCTGCTCTAGTTCATAATGCCAGTGTATCTTATTATCAGTGGTGTTTTATATAGAAAAAATAAATTTATTTACATAATAATAGATGTTATAATTTACCATAAAATGTACAGTAAACGTTGTTTTATCTGGACCAATGTGGCGGTATCTCTATCCGGATACATATAAATTCGGACTAAAAAATACAAGATAAAAATTGGATAAATACCGGTAAAAGACGCCTACATGGTAAAATAGGCAATGTAAGCTTCACAGAGGCGCGTGGTCTACCTGGCCTTGCTTCATTGAATGAGAATATTATGGAATTGAAAGAAAGCCCGATAAAAATACGTCACCATTGCTTAACTTGACCAAAATCAGTGTTATTATGTAAATGAACAACAAAAAGCCGAATCTGCAGGATACAATCCATACAATAGCCTACATTTTATTGGCTATTCTTGTGACTAAGATGGTTTGGACAATGATAAACGTCTGGATAGGAAGGTCATATGAATATACCAGCTTTATACCATATAAAATATTGTTTAATAATGTTTATTGTTACACTAGAAAGTATTTAATCAGCACTATTCAGTATTCTACGTATTCATAACCGTACTATAACCATAAATATTTACGTACGCAACTCAGCAGCAACTAATAGAAACAATGCGACATGACAGCTAGCATGGCTAGCGCTCCATGTGAATCACCCAACTACAATACAACACGTACAGTTTGCTGTGTACCGGGAACCATGCGTGCATGTCTATGATACTACGCAAGCAATAAGGCTGCAATGAGTTTATCACTGGTGCTGCCAGGAGAAGACGTTCAATGTTTCTACAGTTGAGTAACAACTTTAAAAAACAAATATTCACCGTCCACTGGATCGGTCAGCTGATCCATATAAGTCGGAATCCGGATAATTTGGGTCCGGATAAAACAAGGTTTACTCTATTTAAAAAAAATCGACAATTATACCAATATCTCAGTCTAGTGTTTATAATTTTGAAAACGTTATTTTTCCAAATTTTAAATATTAATTGGCCATAATAGTGTTTATTTGGGATGAACCACTGATTCTAAGAGTCAAACAATTCAACTTACCTGAATTCTTGCCTCAAAACGAGTGACAATTCTATGTACTTTGAATACTATGTACTTAAATACAATTCTATGTACTTAAATACAGTTGAAAATATAAATTAACATATTAAATTTATGTATTTTATCATTATTAGATGTGACAAGTTTATCCCAGTAAACAAAAAAGGTAAAAATATATTTACAGATATGCAGGGTGTTATATTTAGGGATATCAAAGAACAGAGTAAACAAAAAATAACCTCTAAGAACACATTGCTGTAATTTTAAATGGTTATATTGACTTAATAGGATCTAACTTTGTGGATCTATTAGGTGGAAATTAGATCTAGTAGGTGTGTCTGTCTGTGTGGCTGCCTATGTGTCTGTCTATGTGTGTCTGTCTATGTGTATCTGTATATGTGTGTCTGTCTGTGTGTCTGTCTATGTGTGTCTGTATGTGTGTCTGTATGTCTGTCTGTCTATGTGTGTGTCTGTCTGTATGTCTGTCTATGTGTGTCTGTCTGTGTGTCTGTATGTGTGTCTGTCTATGTGTATAATATGCTGGAGATCAACACTTTACAGAAGGAAAACAACACCCACCCATCCGCCCCTACACATACAGTGGTATTGATCCACCCACCCGCCCCTACACATACAGTGGTATTGACCCACCCACCCGCCCCTACACATACAGTGGTATTGACCCACCCACCCGCCCCTACACATACAGTGGTATTGACCCACCCACCCGCCCCTACACATACAGTGGTATTGACCCACCCACCCGCCCCTACACTTGCAAATTTTAAAGAATTATAGTGTATTGATAAATATATTTAATTAATTATGGCCGGTAACTGTGGTATTTGTGCTAATCCGTGCGAAGAGTGTGACAGTGTCAAATGTGTGGGAAATTGTGGAAATTACTTCCACAATAGGTGTGTCTCGGCAGACGTGAAAACGAGAGGTTCGAAGAAAGAATTTATGTGTGAAACATGTAAAAAGGAGAAGAATAAATCCACCTCATCTATAGGGAGTAGTAAGACAACTCCTGGAACCGCATTGACGAAGGAGTTCCTAGTCAGTATGATGGAAGCCTTTAAAGCTGAGGTATTTAACGAGCTGAAAATAGTTACTAAAGAGTTCGGTGAGTTTAAGACTTCGTTGACATTCTTCTCGGATAAATTGTACGAATGTACTAATCACCTGGAAGAAACACAGAAACATTACAAAGAAATTAAACAAGAAAACGAGTGCTTAAAGAAAGAAAATATTACCATTAAGCAAGAAGTGAAAGAGCTGAGGATTAGGATGCGACACATGGAACAGTACTCCAGGAAAAATAACATAGAGATAGCGGGAGTCCCACAGACCAACAACGAGGATGTCATTAGTGTGGTGGAGGACGTAGGGAGGGCTGTCGGAGTGACCCTGCGGCGAGAAGAGGTGGCAGCGGCACACCGAGTCCCATCATACCGTACCGAGAGGACACCGACACTGATTGTTCAATTCACCTCCCGTATTGTTCGAGATCAGTGGATCTATAAGGCCAAGGAGCATCGGAACCTGACTGCGAACATTGTCAACAAGAACTTCCCACAGCGACGGGTGTACATAAGCGAACATCTCACACCAGAAACGAAGATGCTGCTGGCACGCACGAAGGACAAATGTAAGGCTGTTGGCTGGAGGTATGTGTGGATTAAGGAGGGCAAAGTATTTGCCAGGAAGATAGACAAAGAAAAATGTGTAAGAGTTGACAGCCTCGATGACTTGGCCAAATTGGAATAAGCATTAAGATCAAATATAAATAAATACATAGTATGGTTTTAGATCAGAAATAGGTAGTATTAGTAAACTTAAACGTATGTATGTGTTTAAATTTTTTGGGTGTGTGTGTGTGTATGTACATGTAAGGGTGCAGGAGTATGTATGTATATAGGCTACATATGAAATAAGTATGGAAATGTTAAATTTGGATAATGATTCTAGGTGGCCAACTCATTGTGACTTAGATTCTAATTTTTTTCAAGATAATATTAGTAGTATAAATTTTTTGCATGTTAATATAAGGAGTATTAGAAATAAATTTAGCTTATTTGAATCTATGATAAATGCAGTAAAAGCAAAGATTAATATAATAATTTTAAGTGAGGTGTGGATTAAATCAGAAGAGGTTTCTTTCTATAAATTACCGGGTTACAATTTGTATAGTAAGTGTAATGATAGTTATGCAGCGGGGGGCGTTATTGTATATATAGATTGTAAGTTTAGTGTTAGAGAAATAGACCTTGGAATGAAAACTACAGATTGCCTGGTATTAGAAGTAAAAAAAATAGATACATATTTCACCCTCATAGCTTTATATAGAATGCATAGATTTACAATTAAACAATTTTTAGTTGATCTGGAAGAATTGCTTATTGATATAAAACACTACTGTTTTTTAATTGGAGACATTAATCTTAATTTAAATTGCAATTCAATAGAGCGTGAAAATTATGTAAGCTTAATGAGTAACTTCAGTTTTGTCCCGCTAATTAAACAAACCACCAGAGTGGGTTATAATTCAAAATCCTGCATAGATCACGTTTTTGTAAGACACAAAAATATAAATGCCGTTTCAGCAGCGATATTTGATGTGGGACTGTCCGATCACTACGTAATAGGCTTAAAATTACAGATAGAAAAAGAGATTGTTGAAGAACAGCCCAATTTGAAAGAGCATGTAACAACTGATTTCGACAAGGTTTTGTTGGAGCTTGAAAAATGCAACTGGGACCAGATATTGAATAATAAAGATATTAACGTATGTATAGATAGGTTTTATGATAGTGTAAATAAATGCTTAGAACATAGTTCGTTGAAACGTGTTATTGACAAGAAATTTGTAAAAGCAAAGGAAAAAAGCCCATGGATCACGAACAATATTTTAAGAAAGTTAGATTTGAGAAATAAACTGTATAAGGGTGTGAAAAAGAGGCCATATGATTTAAAATTTAAAAATTATTACAATACCTTTAATACAGCGCTGACTAAGGAAATAGATTCAATTAAAAACGATTATTATCGAGACAAATTCAGACAATGTAATGGAAATACAAGGGAACAATGGAAACTAATTCATAAATTAACTGGTGATAAGGAAAGAAAGCCGCTGAGTAGAATAGTTCTCGACAACGGAAGGGTGGTGGATGATAAGCAGGAAATGTGTGACGAAGTAAACAATTACTTTGTTAACATTGAGCCGATAACGCCAACTGATAGCTCTGTAGTAGATACAAGCTTTCCTGGGCAATGTGGTTCATTCTTTATATCCCCAATAACTAGAGATGAAATAGAAAAAACTATAAATAGTTTAAAAAATAAAAAGTCATGTGGTATTGACAATTTATCAGTATATATTATTAAAAAAATCTCTACTAAAGTATCACATGTTTTGGAGTACATATTTAATTTAAGTTTTGAAACAGGTGTATTTCCTGAAAAATTTAAAAATAGCATAATTATTGCCATACCAAAAAAACGGAATTCAGAGCAAGTAGACAATCTAAGACCTATAAGCCTTTTGCCAGTGTTGTCTAAGGTATTAGAAAAATTAATGAAAAGTAGATTGATTGATTTCCTTAACAGTAATTCCTTTTTTTGCAATAGACAATTTGGCTTTACAAAGGGAAAATCTACTGAGACTGCACTTTTAGGATTTATAGACATAATATATGAGGCATTAAACAGCAATAAAAAAACATCGGCGTTGTTTATAGACTTTAGAAAAGCATTTGACATGGTCAACCATGATATACTTTTGAAGAAATTAGAAATGGCTGGAATAAGAGGTATTCCGCTTAACTGGTTCAGATCATATTTGATGGGAAGAAAACAG
This sequence comes from Stictocephala bisonia, assembly GCA_035578905.1. NCBI lineage: Eukaryota > Metazoa > Arthropoda > Insecta > Hemiptera > Membracidae > Stictocephala > Stictocephala bisonia. The sequence goes on from JAQJVL010000168.1 coordinate 1,656,453, forward strand.
ATAGTAAACATTGGCAAATTATATAGTGAGCCAAAAACTGTAAAAAAGGGCGTACCACAGGGATCGGTACTATCTGCTAATTTGTTTTTAATATTTATAAATGGCCTGTTAACACAAAAGTTTTATGGTAAAGTGACAGCTTTTGCAGACGATGTTGCTCTTACATACGCAAACTACGACAAAGAGATAGTATATAATCAAATGATGCAAGACCTTGATCTACTAAATTCTTGGTGCAATTCAAATTGTATGTTAGTGAATGTATCTAAGACAAAGTACATTAATTTTGGTTTTGATAGTTTTGAGTTTGCTTATAATATCAAATTTCATGATAAAATGTGTAAAAATAGAAATACTTGTAACTGCCAAGAAGTGCAAAAAGTAGAGGATTTCACTTATTTAGGAATAAGAGTGGACCAAAGGCTGTCATGGAAACAACATATCACTCAACTGAATAACAAGTGCAAGTCAAGCATTAGAAATTTTTATTTTCTAAGACATGTATGCGATGTGGATTTATTGAGATCACTTTATTATGCACTAATACACTCAAAATTACAATATGGAATTTCTTGCTGGGGAGGTACATTCAAGACACACATAGAAAAATTAAAAATAACTCAGAATCACATAGTTCGTGTATTGCTGTTTAAACGGAGACGCGAAACAACATTTCCACTTTATCAATCTTTAAAAATTCTTCCAATACGGCACTTGTACATATTTAAAGTATTAAGATTGTTTTATATCAAAAGTGGGCAAAACAGAAATGAAAATGTGCAAAATCCAGGCTATTTGACTCGAAATATTTCATGGGGAAATGTTAGAAGGCCTAGAGTAAATAAAGATGTGTTTAAAAATTCCTATCTTTTTTTAGCACCAAAATTATACAATTTTTTACCCATAGAATTAAAGCAAATTATGAGTACAGTGAAATTTTCAAAAGAATTAAAAAATTGGTTACTTGATCAAAAAGATGTACAAAACATGTTTGATGTTATAGTTTAAATTTAACAATCTTTAAAAAAAATAGTAAAAAGTAATATTAAGAGTTGCCTTATATATTGTAGTATGTTCTTTTTGTTCATTATTAGTATAGTATAGTGTAAACTTGTAAAGATAGAATTTTAGGTTATGATTAGGAATAAAATAAATCTATTAATAGTAACACTATTTTGTTAAGTTGTTTTTTAAGGGGAATATTGTGTTTCGTTTGTATTGGAATAAGGATTGCCAAATGCCACAGGAGCCACGTTATCAGTAGAAGCAACATAATGGCTGATAATTAGTGACAGGCATAGTGGACACCAGCCATCATTACTGGAAGAGATGGCGGTATTTATTTCCATAGAAACTGTATGATTGATTTGTAAAACTGAGGAAATATATTCATTTATTCATTTATTCACTTACAGTGGTATTGACCCACCCACTCGCCCATACACGTACAAATGTATTGACCACCCCACCCACCCATACACGTACAGAGGTTTTGACCCACTCACACACGTACAGAGGTTTTCTAAGCTGTACATGCTCTCTGGGTGGAGCTAAACAACACGATTTTGGTGTGCTCTGAACTGTCATTTGTAAGATCTCCCAGCTGTCTGCAATTATAGTCTTGTTTTTAACTGCTTTAATGACTCTTAGTGACCTGAGAATTCACTTGGCCAAGGATTGTGTTTATCCATTTACAGCTTCAGTGCCTCATGATAATTCGCACAGTCAACAGCCTACAGTTCCATTTTATTTATGTGAGTTTACTAACATAGTCTAAGAGAATGAGTGGGTAAGTGCGGTAATGCCATTGCCTGTGTAAGGGAAAGTGGGTGGGTCAGTACCACTGTGCATATATGGGTGAGTCAATGCCACTGCACATGTATGGGTGGGTAGTGGGTCAATAACAGTGCACATGTATAGGTGGGCGGGTGGGTCATTCCATGTCAAATCAACACACACCTTTTACATCACCATTTTAGATTTGGCTCAAATTTGGTACACTTATAGTAGGTGTTAAAACTAAACAAAGTTCCAAATTTTTATCTCAAGCCGTTTCCGAAATATGGCTATGTAAAGTTTTCAAAAATTTGCCGAAAAAGGGTAAACGTACTTTTCTTAAATTGCTCTAGGACCTGCACTAATTGAGCTAGAGAGCTGGGAGTGGTGTAATTTTTCAGCATTTCACTTGCTCTTTCCATTGATGTATAACTTGACATAGGTTGTCAGAAAAAGTTTTTTGTCAAAATACAAGTTTGAATTTTGAGTTAACATTTTGTCAAAAAGTACATAATTTAAAATTTTCAAAAAAATTCCATAAATTCTAAGTACTTTTGTCTATCACATAGTAAAATATTATTATGGGATGATAATGGGTTCATTGTTAAAAAATAATATTACTGAAGCTGGTTTTTCCCTGAAACCCGTTTTGGTTGCAAGGCTGCTGTATACCTTTGAAACAGATAACCAGATATTTTTGCTTCAACCAAAATTATTAAAATATAGTTCTTAACTAATATGGCATAATTTAAAATATAAATAATTGGAAACATTAACATGAATACATAGGCTATATATTATTAAAAAATAATAATGAGGTTTAAAATTTATTTATTTTTAAATATTAATTTAGAAGTAAATATAAGCCTCTGGTCTATATTAATATAGAATGTATGATCCCAACAGATAGTACAAATAAATGTACATTCCATTTTGCTAAGACTTGAGCCAATCTCTGCAGGTTGGAACAAGTGGGCTGTTATCTGTGCAAGTTGCAACAGGCATGATTCTACACTGCCTGTCTGTACACTCAGTCAGTTACTAAACTCTTTGCTGAGAGGATGTGTTCTGTGACTGAATACCTCATTGAGAAAATACCTCATTTGTGTTTATAAAGGTGCTTAGTGTTTGCTTTTAACTTTTAATGTAAATATATTGTATAAATGTTATTATTTTTAGTAGTTTATTTATTTTATAGCAAGACTAGCTGTACCCGCCCGCTTCGCCGGTCATAATATTGAGTTTGATTTAGAACCTAATAGGTGAAAGAATTCGAGCATTTTTGCTTCTTCTACCAATATTAGATTTTTTAGGAGGCATGTCATAAAAATTAAACTGCAAAACAAATAATCATTTATTTTTTATTTTCACGTTTCACCACATGTTTTAATTACCGAGGAAAAAGGTTAACACCAAATACAGATCACCCGATCAAGTAAAAGTAGTGTGTGCTACACTCTCAAGGTGAAATGTAGAACTACAATAAATCAAAACATATACAGTACTGTTGTTGTGAGAACTTCAATCTGCTTGTGGCATGTGAAATTATATTAAACCACACAGTCATATGTTTTTTGTAAACAATTCAGATTCTCCATTTGAATAACATGGGATTTTTGGGAGCCTGTGGGGCGGGATCCTGTGGACGGATCTGCATCAAACTTCACAGAAACCATCTCGGGAGTATACAGGACAACATCCTAAAGTTTCATGGCGATCGGTTGGATGGTTTGGCAGCGCATAAACTTCAAATATACAAACATCCTCTTTTATAAATATAGATTATAAATTGAAAAGTTGTTTTTAAGTGTTTACTTCAAAATGGAACATAATAAAAAGTGTATCAGTGCGGTGAGAGTGCAATGTTGTAATCCTTTGATTAAACCAAATCATTTTATTAGGGACAGAAAAAAACTGAGAATTGTCACATCTTGGATGATTGAACTATTTCCGCATATGCCAAATAGAGCCATGATTTGTGACAAATGTAGAAAAGATGTATCTAAGATGAAAAGTACAGAGCCAAGTAATGTTGAAAATCCCATAGGCCTGGATGATGATTCTTCTGGATCGGAAATAGCTGTTCAGGGCCGAGACCCAGACTTCACCACAACTTCAGTGGTTGTAGAAGCACTCAATACATCGCTTCAAGAAATAGGTGAGTCTCCGATTCAAAAGAAAAAAATTACGTCCAAGCACTATGCCACATCAAAAGTTAAAAAAATCTCGTCATCAATTAAACGTAGCCTGTTTGTTGCTGCTGAATCTTCCTCGTCAGAAAATGAAACGGACATTGAAGAATCTCTGCTTCAAAATCTCAAAACTAACTTTATGAATTCAACAAGTAGGGCCCAAAAACTTATGATTCTTACAAGTTTACCTGACCAGTGGAGTATCAGGAAGATAATGCGTGTATTCAATGCGCCTAATTACCTAGTCCGCCAATCAAAAAAGATTTTGAAAGAAAAAGGTTTTATGGAGGGTCCGAACCCTAGACCAGGAAAATGTTTACCAGTAGATACAGTTGAAATTGTTCATTCATTTTATGAAAGTGACGAAGTGAGCCGGGCAATGCCAGGTATTAAAGATTGCGTGACAGTAACCGAACCAGATGGAGTTAGGAAAAAATTATCTAAAAGACTGATTCTGAGTAATCTTAAAGAGGCTCACAAACATTTTAAAGACAAGTATCCTAATATAAAAATTGGATTTTCTAAATTTGCTGAGTTAAGACCAAAACATTGTGTTTTGGCTGGACAGAGTGGCACACACTCTGTTTGTGTCTGCACAACTCACCAAAACGTTAAATTAATGATAGAAAATGCCAAATTAAATACTGTTACAAGTGGTAACTTGCAAAATTATAAGCAGTGCATTGCAAAAATGCTTTGCAACCCATCTTCGATAGATTGCAACATGGGGCAGTGCGAATATTGCCCAGGAGAGACTGAACTTCACAACATTTTGGAAAACTCTTTTGAAGAAAATTTAATTGAACAAGTTAAATTCCGCCAATGGGTCTCAGTCGATGGCTGCAATCTGGAGACATTAGAGAAGACTTCCGAAGAATTTATAGATTTATTCTGTAGCAAGATGACCTCTTTGGTTCGACATGACTTTATTGCCAAGCAACAAGGATCATTCCTCAACTCGACAAAAGAAAACCTTAGTGATTCAGAATTTGTTGTTACTTGTGACTTTTCTGAAAATTACAGCATAGTTCTTCAGGATGAAGCTCAGAGCTACCACTGGACAAGTCAACAGATCACAATCCACCCTTTCGTAATATATTACAAACAGGAAGACAAAATTGAGCATGTTAGCTTTGTAATAATTTCTGATTGCTTAGAGCATAATACTATAGCGGTTTACACATTTCAAAAGAAGCTGATCTCATATCTCTCCAGTAAGTTTCAGAATCTGCCAAAAAAAATCTACTATTTTTCTGATGGTTCTGCCGCTCAATATAAAAATAAGAAGAACTTTCTAAACCTTTGCCTGCATCTGAAAGATTTCAACATTGAAGCTGAATGGCATTTTTCAGCCACAGCTCATGGAAAAGGGCCTTGCGATGGAGTAGGGGGTTCCGTGAAAAGACTAGCAGCTCGTGCAAGTTTGCAAAGACCATACCACAACCAGATCCAAACTGCAGAAGATCTCTTTCAATGGGCAGTAGATAATATTACGAAGGTAGATTTTACATTTTCCACTCAAGAGGATTATGCTGCTTCAGAAATCTTTTTGAAAAACCGTTTTGAAGAGGCGTTAACAATTAAGGGAACACAACAATTACATGCATTCATTCCCATCAATGAATCAACACTATCAGTGAAACACTTTTCTGGTAATGAGCAGGGGTTGGAGGTGGAAGTAACCAAACCCCTCCACACACTTAAATTAGAAGACATAACCGGTTACGTCACCACAGTGTATGACAAAAAATGGTGGCTTGGGTATGTTTTAGAAAAAAATGAAGAACTCGATGAAGTCAAAATAACTTTTCTTCATCCAAGTGGACCAGCAACATCATTCTCATACCCTAGACAAGCAGATGTACTGTGGGTGTCAGTTGTGGACATTCTAAAAAATGTTAATCCAGTCACTCCAACGGGGAGAACCTATGTTCTTGGACAAAGTGATGTGAAAGAAACCCAAACGGCATTTTTAAAATTAAAGTTGTAAACAAGACAGTTTTTGAGAATATAAACTACTTTCATCTTGATACCTATTTTATCAGGTTAGTCTGAATTCACATGTTCCACATTATGATATTGTTACTTAAAAAATCATTGTATAGTTAAATTTACCTAAGTATAAACAGAATAACTCTATTATTCAAAATTAAATATATTTAATCTGTAATAATGTATACATTTTCAACCTTTATCCATTTTATATATTTATACATTTTAAATTATGCCATATTAGTTAAGAACTATATTTTAATAATTTTGGTTGAAGCAAAAATATCTGGTTATCTGTTTCAAAGGTATACAGCAGCCTTGCAACCAAAACGGGTTTCAGGGAAAAACCAGCTTCAGTAATATTATTTTTTAACAATGAACCCATTATCATCCCATAATAATATTTTACTATGTGATAGACAAAAGTACTTAGAATTTATGGAATTTTTTTGAAAATTTTAAATTATGTACTTTTTGACAAAATGTTAACTCAAAATTCAAACTTGTATTTTGACAAAAAACTTTTTCTGACAACCTATGTCAAGTTATACATCAATGGAAAGAGCAAGTGAAATGCTGAAAAATTACACCACTCCCAGCTCTCTAGCTCAATTAGTGCAGGTCCTAGAGCAATTTAAGAAAAGTACGTTTACCCTTTTTCGGCAAATTTTTGAAAACTTTACATAGCCATATTTCGGAAACGGCTTGAGATAAAAATTTGGAACTTTGTTTAGTTTTAACACCTACTATAAGTGTACCAAATTTGAGCCAAATCTAAAATGGTGAGGTAAAATTTTAATTTTAAGTGTGTTGATCTGACATGGAATGACCCGGGTGGGTTAATGCCATTGTACATGTATGAGAGGGTTGGGTGCGTTTATGTAAGCCTATCAGATAGTCAATCAATCAAAATACTATTCCCTATAGACAGGCCTATACTTGCAATATAATACAATACTAATTTCACTATTAGTGTTTAACCACTAGAGTGTGCTACAGTGGGTTCAATTTTAGCCAAAAAATAGAAGTAAGCGATACAACTTATTAACTGATTTACTAATTACATTATCTCACAGATAATTTGCCCAATTGACTTAATATTTTGAGGGAATGCAAGTTTTGTATCAAACACTTCCTTTTTGTATCATACCCTTACGCATTTTGTTGCTAAGACCAACAGTGTCAATTTTGAAACCTAGAACACAGTGGTCATCCCAGATAATTAGAGGGCTGAGACTTCAAGTTAAGTTACTGTACACAAACTACAATAAATGTTGGTTAAAGAGCATTCTTCTCTGATCTTTGAATAATCTCTATTAACTTTTTTTCTTTCTATCTACTGAATTTAAGGATAACAAAATTTAGATACATTATACATGAATTTACAACTATTTTATACTGAGTTATCTAGATAATAAATCATAAACTGTCTTATTTTATTAGACTACAGGCATACTGAAGATCAAGAATTAATTTAATAGTAAATTACATTACTTTCATATCCAACTGTGCATGTGTCTTTGGTCACAGACCTAAATAATATTAAATTCATGAACATTGTAAAATACATTTGTGCATATCAAATTACAACCACTTACTTTAGACTGTCAGCTTTTAAAAGGACAGAAGGTATTTCACATTCATCAATAGGTTTGAGTTGCTGAGAGTTCTTTTCTAATTTGCGGATTTGTTTTGCTATTTTCTTTTTCCTTCTTTCTTCTCGAGCTTTTAGGATTGCAGGATCTAAACGCCTTTTCTTTTTAAGAGGCTCAGCACTATAAAATCATAATAAACATGTTACTAGGCACATCAAATTTATTTCATAACTTAATCAAAATACTAAAAAATAAATCAAATAAAACCCTTAGTAAACTACTCTTAGTACAACAGTTTTAAGAAAGTAGAATCATTTTTACTGTTTGAGCTACTAAACACCTCCATTCAATGGTCTAGACAATGTTCAGCCACAGAATTTGCAAAAATATAATCAAAGTCAAAACATCTATAATTTTCTCATGCATTGTAATAATAAAAAAATATCAACATACTAAAAAGAACTTAAAAAACAATATATAATATATAGGAATATCGATGTTATGATTAACACGTTCACTGCTGGAAACGCTCTTGTGCATCAAGTTGACCTTACGCAGTGTGCGGACGACGCACATGTGTGTCAGTGACTAAAACGGCTGATCACTGCTAATTAATGGTTTATTGTTGAATGTGATTGTTTTGCATTCTACAGATTTGTGTTTAGAGGTTATGTAACTTTTGAGGTGTATTCGTTTTTTAGTTTTAAATTTTTATTATTTATTAGATAGTTTTCAGAAACAACAGTTACGGTTTTAGCATATGTCGAAGGACATAACATTTACTCGGCAGTGAACGTGTTAATTATTGTAAACAACAATTATGAAATAATAACAAGATACAAAATGCAACAAATAACACAACTAAATTCCATGATATCAAGGTTATGGAACGGAACCTAACCAAATGAAATTAATTTACAAATGAAGTGATTATTTTAAAATATGTATATGCAGTAGTAAATACTGACCATAGATATGGGGTAATTTGAAAACCAAGAGGCGAGTCTGTTGATATTGAACGTACTGCGATTAATTTGGTTGTTCTTTCTATCACTGACAGTCTGAAAACAATAAAAAAGTATATATACTAACCTTAAGTTATTAGATTGCTACACCATGCAGTTAGTGCATTTCACTAACGTTATCTTGCTAGTAATATATTGCTGTACTATGTAGAATAGTTACATGAATTTAATTCATATTATCCTGCTATTAAATTGCCACACCATATAGTTTGGTATAAATAATATGTGGTTACTATTTATTCTCAAATTTCTTAAATTTAATTCATTAATTACTTACTATGATATAACGCATTTAACAAAATATACCATGAATAAATTTGTTTATATATTTGTATGGATTAATGAATATTCAAACAAACTTATTTTAGTGTATATTTTGCTAAATGGAAAGCCCATTGGAGACTTATTACAGGACAGTGATAGGTTATGATGGTCCAAAAACTCTACCACGTTACTATCTTGTGATGGCAAAATGACATTTTTGTTGATTTATGGTTAACATGCAGTTTCTTGCCACCAAACGAAATTTAAAAACTGCCTGAAATGGGCGAAGAATTCGCTTTATTTTCACGAGATATTTTTTTTATTTTGTGGAAATTACGTATTTTATAAAAAATTCAAAATAAAAACCAATGTCACAACTTTTAGTATTTTTGACATATTTCCGTTAATTTAAATATTTGAATCATCGTTTTTTTAACCTTTAGATCTTGAGTACTAGGTGACCTAGTATGAAATTCCAACTGATAGGTCGTCCTTTTTTCTACGCTTCGCAAGCCTTTTTTTTTTAAATCATAAAAAATACTAAATAAGCTCCCAATGTAAATTTTACCATATCGTTTTTCTTCTCAAGAACTGTACATTTAAATACTACCATCAAAACTTACATACAAATTTAGAAAATAATTATTGTTCTAGTAAAAATTTAAAAATGTTTTTAAAATATTGTACATAAATTATAACTTATAAACCTCCTTAGGAGCACCAAAAGGTTTTTGTGAATAATTCCAAGATAGCCAAATTGTTTTTTATTTAGTACACTATAATAATATGTTGTTACATTTTAGATAAACTACTTGGGTTTTTTTTTTTTGAATTTTATGTTTACATTAAGACGCAAAAATGAAAAAATGTGCAAAGTTACAGTATGATCATTGTAGGTAATCAAATAGAACATGTAAAAATCCAAAAGAATATATATTTATTTATTTATTCATAAGACGCCGATCGTTAAGATATGGGCGAATATGGATTCGAATAACCATTGAATAGACAAAAAAAGGTTGTTTAGGAAAAATAGTCATATTTTATCCATAAACAAATTTTTATATTTTTAGTTTATTGGGGAAAATAAAAATGTTACCACGAAAACAAAAGAAATTTCTGTGAAAAATAACATAACAATAAAAAAATAAGGGGTATGTATAATTTTTGCTACATGTACTTTATTAGTACAGTCTATTAGCTACAAGAAAGTGTTAAATATATGAAAATATTCTTACAAAACGTATAAAACAAATAACACTATAAGTCAGTGTGTGCAAATCGTGTAAACCACACTTGAAAAATCATATAATATTGTGTACATTTTAATCATATAATAAATAGTATACAATAATTTTTATGACTTTTTAGGAACTAAAACTTGACATAAGACACATTTCTGAATAGAAATATATAGGAATTGTTAGATTACAGCGAAAAATAGTTGTTTTTTTTTTTTAAATTATGCAAACAAACGTATACCAAAACATTTTTGGTAACACACCCAAAGCAACTATAACATTGCAATTTGTTTTGTTGGCTAGAGTATGTAATTCTCTGACAGTAAGTAGGCCTAATTCTGACTTTTGACAAACATCAGTCATTAAATTTGACAAACATCAGCAATTTTTCCCTCCACCTGGCGGGAATTTAGCTGGTGTTTCTTGTTGCACATTTTAACTTTATTTCTTACGTTTATTAAATTACATAAAAAATCTTAAATGTATAGAACAGAATATTCTGCGTAGATTGGTACCCAGTTTGTCGCGCTTACTTGATGATAACATAATCATGTTTTAATGAATTTAACAAAAGAACATGCAACTCTCAGGATGGTGCACAGCTCCGAAAATAGCACGCAAAGTGTCTGGTCTCACGATCTAGGGTTAATTTTTGGTTTTTTGTGCTAAAAATTTGAAAACTATTTTGGTCTGTAACAATTATTTCTCAAGATATAACGGAAAAACTGTTTTCGCGGCGAATCGTGATTAGCGACCATTACACCTATGGGATTATTATATACACCAATTAAACACATAAAACCAAATCCAACTATACTTATGCCGGAATCACGGCCGGCAAGCCGTCATGGAGGCCAGGCACCCAAATTTAATGCAAGTTATGAATTTGTGTAGAGTAATTAGACAATTTGGTAAGTCAGGTTATGTTTGGTTAGGCCAGTAGTAAAAAATGTGTTTTTTTGGCTGAAAAATAGTTTGATTGAAAATCCTGATTAAGATTAAGATTAGCCTATATAACCTATTCGTGTTCTGCATAAAAAACATAAAAAATTCAAAAAAACTGTTGACATTTTACGATATTTTTAAAAAGTCAGTTTTCACTATCAGATAAAAACTAGTTTTCGATATTTCAGTAAAAAACAAGTTTTATGTGGTTTAAATCAACCTCCCAAAAGAGATACAAACTCATATTTCACCTATTTAAAAAAATTGTATTTTCAGAGGTGCCAAGAAAGTGCATAATTACCGATTTTATTTTGTATATGATAATTGATTATTTTGATTTAGTATGCTATTTAAAGATATAATATCTATGTTGTTTAGTAAATCATAGATAAACAAATGTTTATAGTAAAAAAAGATTATAATAAAAGTGTATTTGTGGAAGATAAAATAATTATTAACAGCATTATAGTAAATCCTATTATGTTATAGAAGTCTGCTATTTAAAAAAAGTCAACAATTTAATGTATTGACGGTCTCTAACTAAACCTTGACAGACTACTGAATTTCCTGGTTTCCTGCCATTTTTAACTTTCAAGATTCTCAACACTTTTTACTATCAAGTTTTCTTATCTGTTTAGATAGTTTAAGTTTGGGAATTGTTAGTTTAGGTTGGTTTTACTGATTTCTGTTAACTCTACATGGCAAATGAACAGTCACAATTTGTTTTGGCTACAACTTTTTAAATTACGATTTCAATAATGAAAATGTTCTTCAATCAGTGTATTTTATATTTTACTTTGTTTGCTAGATTCTAATCTTTAATTTGGTATATGAAGTGTAAAATTTGTTCACAGTGAAATTAATATTTTCAGGAACAAAATGTATATTTACTTGCCTGCTAGTCAGATATTGGAAGATTCAGAAAATATGCCATTTTAACTGTCACGTTTTTATAGGTAATTTTTGGTGGAAAGAAGTTAGCTACATCACTGCGTAGGGTGGTTCTTTGTGTACAAGGTCATCTGTCTATTCCTTTTTTAAAGTTTCACTCTGGCCACACCTAATTTTATTCTGAACGTTGCTTTCACGAACTTTATAATTGGCAAATGACTAGTGTTGACAGTCGATAGTTATTCTTTATTTGTTAGGCTATATTGATATATAAGTTGTAATATCGTGTATTATTAGATTGTATATAACTAATGATTTCAGTGATACTAGTTTTGAACCATTCTTAGGCTTCTATATTCTATTTAGATTTTTCACTTTTCTTCAAAACGAGTGAATATTGTCAGTTGACTTGGGTTGGAACTGTCATTCCCTTTGTAAGTGTGTTGTAAGCTGCCGTTACATTTGGAGTTTGTTGATTTATTGTTGTTTTTAAAATGTATTATTCTTTTTAGAAGATGGGAGTCATGATTAAAATTGTTAACAGTATTCAATGGACCCCATTTTGGAACCTCTGGGGGACGCACCTCCTCGACTGCCTCCTGATAAACAACTTCCCCCCACCCATGGACACACATTGGAATGGCTTCCCCAGAAAAATAATAGCAAATGTGTAATTTGTGGTAAAAACCCACATTTTGTGTCCTCTATGTCATGTCAGTGTTCACCATAAATGTTTGTCAATGTTTGTGCACTTTACTAACAAATAAAATGTTTACTAACAAATTTTATTTTATTTTCCAAATTGTTCAACTTTCAACATTTTATTTTACACTTTTTAGTTTCTTGATTGCTTCCTTAGTAGAATTTTTATGGTTTTAAATTAAACTCATAAAAATTTGTTCATTGGAATATAACAAAAAATATATAATTGGTCTAATACTATATATTTTGAAGTAGAATAAATTTATTGAATATCAAATAAGACTATGCACAAACAGTAAAAAAGGTTGCCAGTATACAGTTTTCTTACTGCTAGATGGAGTGTTAATTTAACAAAACAAAAGCTAACCTAACCTCCTAAAACTGGCACATTTCCTGAACTAACAGGCTTGATAATTATCAGATGGTAGCAATTGGGAGTAAATATTCCTATCGTATATAAATCATCTGCATAGTGTAAATATCAATAGTTAGGCGCAACTGAAATTAAAGTAAAACAATTATTTTGAAGTGTTTCCCCCACTGAAATTTGATTTAGCCTATTTAACCTTATAAGCCCAAACATCATTTTGCATTAGTTTTTACTTGATAAACCTGAAACTATTACAAGTAAGTTAGTCCTTGTAGCCTATATTTATTTGGTCAAAATCCGTAATAGTCTATGACCTCCCCAACTGTATTTTTTCACAGCATTGTTTAACACGTTCGCTACCAACCGCCACAAATATGCGGCGGCATGGTCATTACCACAGCCTGTGCGCCTATAAGCAGATAGCTTACTTACAGACCATGCCTAATGAACGTGACCATCGTTATAGCCCAAGAGTAAAATTTTGACAATACGGGTTAAAGTAATTCAATATACTTATATCCAATACTTATTATAAAAAAAGCATTTTACTGGGTTTTTACAGTTTTTATTCATTCCATTAGTGCCACAAATGTGCGGCGTTCAGTCTGTACTGTAAAAAGTAGGCTTTTACCTATACAGTTTCCCACTATCACCACTACCAGTTACATAATTTTGTCTTCTACTTCCGTCCATTTCTGCACATCACTAACAACGCAACAACTTACTATGAAGGGTGGCGAGTTACTGGCTACGTGCGCTGGGCTGAGCAGTGTTGCAACTTCATAGGACTTGATTTTGCAGTATTGCCAAGTGGGTAATTATGCACTTTCTTGCCACCTCTGAAAATACGATTTCATGTTAAAAAAGTGGCGAAAAATGAGTTTATATCTCTTGAGGAGTTTGATTTCATCCGCGGAAAACTCTTTTTTACCGAAAAATCGAAAAACTAGTTTTTTATCTAATAATGAAAAACCAACTTTTTTAAAAATCATTATATTTTGACAAATTTTTTTTTCCATTTCTCGTGTTTTTTTTATGCTGAACACAAATATATAACTGGTTTTGTAGTAAAATTATTTTTTCAGCTCGAAAAATGCACTTTTTACGACATAACCTAACTTAACATAATTGTCTATTTTCTCAAAAAAAAATTCGTAATTTGCGTTAAATTCGAGCATTTGGCCTCCGTGACGGCCTGCCGGCCGTCACTCCGGCAGGAATATAGGTGAATTCGGTTTTTGTGATAAATAGTTGTTGTATATAATGATTAATTATCATGCCTAATATTAATAGTCGACTTGGATGTTTGGCTTGGCCCTTTAATTATAAGTAGGTGTTATTTCATATGTATTATGTAACATATTTGTAATTTGGTCTTTGACCGTTGGAATGGAATAAAATAAAATATATAATGATCGCGTAATAGCCGCTAATCGCGATCTGCCGCGGTAGTAGTTTTTCCGTTATTTCTCAAGAAATTTGTAATAGACCAAAATAGTTTTCAAATTTGTATTCAGCGCAAAAAAACACATCAAAATAAAAAAAGATGATTAAAATACCATTTCAATTAACAGAAATATGACAAAAATACTAAAAGTTCTGACATTGGTTTTTTCGAATTTTTCGGTAAAATACGTTATTTCCCCGGAATGAAAAGCATATCTCGTGAAAATACAGCCAATTCTAGACCCATTTCAAGTAAAATGTTCCAAATTTGTTTGGTGGCAAGAAAGTGCATAATTACCGCCAAGTGTTTTGTGGCGTCATAAGTTGGTCCACTCAGAGATAACCTAAGCTGGGCTACCCAAGTTGACCACGAGTGCTACCAAAGTTGATCATTTATGCTACCCTAGCTGATCAAGGATGCTAACCAAGTTGATCACTGTGCTACCAAAGTTGATAAAGGATGCTAGGCCTTACCAAAGCTGATCACAGTTGCTGTACAAGTTAATCTCGGTTATAACCTAATTAGGCTACATAACAGTTAACACATACAATATGTATCTCTTCATTGTTCAACATTGTTGTGGAAAAATTAAGTTAAGGGGCATATAATGGATTTTTGCCATAATCTTTAATTAATGAAATAGTCCCAAATGTTAAAAGGCCTACACTCTTCTCCCAACTCATACTGTAATTTATTTAAGTCTAAAGAAATAGGAAAAACAACAAGTGTGCTGACTTTAGAGCATTATGAATTTAAGTGTTAAAAATTAGGACAGGCCTAATTGTTATCAAACAGTAAACTGACTACATCAAAAACACAAAATAATAATTAAGCTTAGGTCTACAACGTACCCAAAGCAATACGAAACAGGTACAAGGCGGCAGGCATAATTAATGATTGAAATAATAATGTACAGTAATGAATTGTATTATTGGTATCTATCAAAATAATAACTTTCTTATTACCTCTTAAAAGATTTCAATAAATTCAACATTGACATTTTGATTTAGGCTATACTCTTTCATATGTTCCTCCCGTAGTACCGTAATTTATTTACAGGCGTCAGGCATAAGTGTGTGATTTTAGTTTCATAAATCACAACAGAACATAACCTAACCTAAATGACCATAATTAAAAAAAAAAAAACGGACTGACTGCTCTTTTTAGTCTTTTTGTGTGAAACACTGAACAGATTTTTGTAAATAATAATATATTTATAAAGAAACAAAACTTCTCCAATATTAATACAGTACTGTACTTGACTTGGAAGATTTTGCTGAGTTAGAGGCACTGGCACTTGGCAGGCTATAAGCCATCACTTAATAGTCATGAAGCTGCAATGTATTTATTTATTTATTTACGACACATGCCTTATATAGTTAAAATACATTGTTAAAAAATAACCTCTTATGTCAAGTTGTAGCGTCATAAGCTTTCTCTTTGTTATGGCAACAATGATTTTCTAGGATTGGGATATTTATTATCTGCCTTATTTTAGCTGTTTGAGAAAAACTGTTGAGAAATCCTCTCTTAGAATATGTATAGAGCCTATAAATAATGTTTATACCAAGTTTCATGGTCCAAAGTCTAATGGTTTTTGAGAATTTGTGATTAGTCTGTGTTATTTGGCTTTAATAATATTTATATAAATCATCTTTCTAGCCACGATAAAATTGGAAAACATTTGTTCTTTGTATTAGGATTATTTATGTTTTGTATTTCCTATATAATTTTCAGTTGGTCAAGTTATTGAGCGAAAATAACACCCTACTGATGAATACCTGAAGAAACTTTTAAAATAACGTAGTGTTTAAGTAGTGATTATGCTACGTGTAAAGAATTTCAGTTCGACAACGCCAATAAAATAATAAAGTATAATAACTAACTATATTAGAATTTATTTTGACGATTTTTTACAAATTTGCAAGTATTTATTATTATAATCTTAAACACATTCACGATGGTCAGTCTACTATATTTACTTTATTTATTCCCTTTACACTAGCAAAATCTTTTTCCATAGTTTTATTTATTTATTTTTACTCAAGTGTGTACCAAATCTTGGCCTCACCAAGTAATGGAAAACTTGTCGGTGAAGTCCTATAGTGAACAGAGAAACAAAAACGAAGTTTAGAAAAAATACCTGAATTTTTAATTTTTATTTTCTAGTAATTACCAAGATTGGGTGGTTTAGGGCAGGCACCAATTTAAACAAATAAAAAAAATGCCAATTAAGATATGTTAATACGAAAATTACCCATATACGATTTAACACGTTAAGTGCCACGTCGTTCCGATCGGCACGGCAACTATGGTCTTAAAATAGTAACGCGTCGGCCGATCGGAACGACAACAGTGCCAATGCAAGGTAATAGATTTAATACTTTTGACAGCAAACAGCACGATCTATCGGATAACCTACTAACTTATTGAACAGTTCAATATCCAAAGTAAACGGAGAAATATTATTCTTTTCATTTAGTTACTTAAGTATTGCCTAGCAACAGACCAAAAACCACCTATTTTGTCGTACCGATCGGCACGACAGTGCATTATACAATTGAAAGTTGGCAGCTAGAGGAATTATAATTTTAAAAAAATAGTATTACGATATTGTTGTTACATTTATTTGTCAAAACACAATTATTGTATGTAACAAAATTATCATTTGTAAAATTTTAAAATTCATTACTTGTGTTTTTCTTCAAAACACTCTTTGCATATGTATGGAGTACCAGGGCACATTAATCAATAAGTAGTAACCCGAGTCATATTTTTGGCATTCTTTCTGTCCTTTGATGATGATATTCTCGAGTAGCAGATTTTACATGCCCTCCGTTGACGTCTTTTATTTTTACCTACACCAACAAAGTCATTAGATTCCTTGAGGTAGTGGTGCCCTGTTTGTTGTACTTGAGAGATCACACCATTGTCTGCCAGTTCCATTAGATTCATGCAGATATCTTCCTTGAATTCAGTTATAGAAATGCGAGATTGAGTTCCATCAGCGTTATTCTTGTAAGCCAGCCATGAGTTGACTATACAAGTTCCAAACAGCAAATGCTCAGCTACTTTGTGGTACACACATACACACACACAAAAGCAAACGAAATACAACCGTATGGAACGCGGGAAACCGAAATTGAACCTTATGGAGCGCGGGAAACCTGTAATACACGTCATTCTAGAAGAATAGAGGAGATTTGGTCTGTCGGCCGATTGGCCCGGCATGTCATTTTACAATGCATTATTTGTAATGTAATTTGACATGCCGGGCCAATCGGCCGACAATTAAATAAAATATATAAATGAAAACTAATGCAAGATATTCGACGTAGTATATATATTATATGTGTGTTTGAAATATCAAACATTTATATTGACAAATTAAGGTTGGCACTACAGGCGGTGGCCCGCTCAAACGCCTCGGCACTCAACGTGTTAATAGTAAAAAGATGTACAGTAATATTAAACTCCATATATGCACCATTTTTAGACTAGTCATGCCATACATGCGGGCAGGCTTGGGACTAACGATTAAAAATAATTAACGATTAAGTTTAATCGTTAGTTTTTCTGTTAACTTTTCAACTTATTCGTTAGTTTTGGGGATGTTTAACTTTTAACTTTAACTAGTTAACAAATTCACTAACGATTAACTAACTCAGTTAGTTTTACAAACGAGGTACGGTTTGTCCCGTGGAATGTAGACAATGGCGGAGAAAGCGTCCAAAACTTTGTTCAAAGACCGGGCGTTTTCCTCAATCCCAAGTATTCGCCGACAAACAAAGTCATGAGTCACATCCCACCCCTTTCCGCCATCTTCCTGCCCTGCCCATAATTAATAGACACACCCAACGTGTCCCATTGTTGTTTGTCCAAGACGTAGTCATAGTGTTAGTGATAATACTGGGAGACTTGAAGGTGGATTCATTTCAGTTTTAAAGTTTGCCGAGTGAATAATAAAGTGTGTTGAATTAGTTTCCAGACGGTTTACGTTATGTATAATAATAAAAGACAACAGTTTTTTTGTAAATAATTGTATGTATTCTTTCATGCCACACAAACTAACTTTTAACTTTTAATTTCAGTTACTTTTTTAAAATTTAACTTTAATCAGTTAGTTTCATTGAACTCTAACTTTTAACTTCAATTAGTTTAATAGAGGATTAACTTTAACTTTATTCAGTTAAAAATAATTGTTAACTTTCCCAAGTCTGCATGCGGGACTGTTGCAGTTGACTAGCCTGAGAGACCAGAGACGATACGTAGCGAGGGATTTCTCCCTGGCCGGCTGGGCCGGCCGGCCAGCCACAGTTTAGCAACCGCTCTTGGCTGGTTTTTACTACTAGCGCCGCGTATGATCTGGTCGGTGAGTTAAGCGATTTCGCATTTCAAAATTTAGCATTGCGTGGGGCTTCTGAATATGTCTTTATCCTGTGCTAGTAGTAAAAACCGGCCAAGCGCGGTTGCCAAACTAGCGCGGTTGGTGGCTGGTCGGCCGGCCCAGCCGGCCAGGGAGAAATCACTTGCTACGTCTCGTCTCCGCTCTGGTCTCAGTGGTCTCTAGTCAATTGAAACAGTCCCGCATATATGGAATGAGCACTAAGCAGTCCAAAAATTATGCATATGTGGAGTTTAATATTACTGTACATCTTTTTACTGTTAAAGCGTATAGGGTAATATGTGCATTGACATTTTTAATAAATGTTTTTTTAATAGGTGCCTGTCCTAAACCACCCAATTTTAGAAATTGTATTAGAAAATAAAAAGTCATGTATTTTTCTGTACCAGTTTTTGTTCGTCGTGTTTACTACAGGACTTCACTGACAAGTTTTGTATAACTTGGAATGGCCTAGATTTTGTACACAAATAAGTAAAAATAAATAAATAAAACATATAGAAATAGATTTTTCCCATGTAAAGAAAATAAATAAAGTAAATATAGTAGGCTTACTATTGTGAATGTATTTAAGAATGCAATAATAAACACTTGAACAATTAAAATTCCTTACAAGTAGCAAAATCAAATATTATTAAAACTACATTATTTTAAACGTTTCTTCAGGTATTCATCAGTAGGGCGTTATTTTCGTTCAATAACCTAAGTAAATTCAAATTAGATAGGGAATATACCTGAAAGATAAATAGTCCTTATACAAAAGAACAAGTTTATCGTGGTTAAGGGGAAAATCTTAAGGTATGATATCTTTAAATAATATTAAAGTGAAATAACACTGACTGATCTCAAATTTTCAATAACCACTAGACTTTGGACCGTGAAACTTAGCATACAACTTTTTTATAGGATATAGATACATACTAAGAAAGGATTTTAAGGTGCAATTTGACATATGAAGTTATTTTTAACTCTTACACATTACACTTGACATAACAGTGTAATGTAACAATGTAGGCATGTAGTAAGAAGAAAACTACACGAGTGAGTTGACACGAGCGTAATAAGTAGTGGTGTTGTACACACTACGTGTGCATTGGTATCCCCTAGTTTCAGAATAAATTTTAAGTTTAGAATTATTACTGCTATTTTATTAAAATGGGCCAAAGAGTGTTTAAAAGGAACATGAATATACTGTTTCCTTGAAAATATACCGAAAATAATATTGGCGGCATATATACCGTCTGACAGTTCTAAGAACACACCCCGATCACGTGTTCATTTACTTCCTGCATTCTTTTCGCCTTTAAGTGTTCAGTCAATTTCGGAATAGAATTGGTTTGTGTTCAGTTGTTTTATATAGTTGTGTCGTTTTGTCATAACCTAGAGTTGTAATGGAGGGAAAGACTACAACAGTTTGTAGTTACAGGAAGTGTCAAAATTCATACAAAAAGAAGAAGCAACTGCGGATGTTCAGGTCCCCAAAACACCTATCGCATGAGTGGGTGAAGAATTGTGGTAAGTGTAATAAATTTTATAAATAATACAGATAATTTAGGCTTTCATTATGTTTCCCAAGCAATTTGTGCGCTGTGTTAATATAAATTAATCAAACGTCTTCTAAGTCTTGTCCCCGCATTGTCAATTATTTAATACTGTCCAAAACCGTACCAATGCCAAAAGAAAACTAATAAATACTAAATACTATTAGTGTCTGCATATTAATGTAGATGGCTGTAGGAGGCAGTCGGACATTGAGAGATTTGGTGGAGACATGTCAACCAACTGTTGAGCTCAACATTTAAGGGAGAGGAATGATAGATATTGTTTATATTTCGACCTATTTTTCAAAACTAGGCGTACGTATTCAACGTATCGAAAGCAAACCCAACGCGCAATATGATAACGTTTAAAATGACACCTCATACTCAACTTTTGGTCAATAAATAACGTATTTGGTGACCAATCGTAATGAATAAGTGAAACCAATTTGATATAAACTCTACAATAGACCAAACTGTTAACATTGTCGTAATCCGGATTGGACCGTGTCTGATTGCTATGTACACGTTGCCGACGTTTCGAGTACATCGCAGCACTCATCTTCAGGGCGACACACTTTGTTCTTTCATGTAGGGGAAAGAACTGGGTATCAAGCTTGTCAATTCAATGCTGCAAATCAGACCAGGCAGAGTGTGTCACCCTGAAGAGCAAATTAGACCAGGCAGAGTGTGTCACCCTGAAGCTGAGTTCTGCAATGTACTCGAAACTCGTGTACATAGCAATCAGACACGTCCAACCCGGATTACGACAATGTTAATAGTTTGAATACTGGCCATGTATTAGAATACCGGCATTTAGTTCATTTTCATAGTTCTTGACCAGTATTGCTATGTATTATTTTTTATTGGCTTGTATTATTCCATTACCTTTTTGAATTAATTTTTTTTACTGAAATGCTTATCACAATCAGTTTCATATGAAATAATGCTTCAAATCTACTATATAATCATTAGTATAATGGACACATGGAATTCCACTATCACTGGAATCAAACGTACTTACTGACAAAAGAAAGAATCGAGAAAACATGTTTAACCTAAGAAATATTGGAATTTATTTGGACAAATTTAAAAACCCGAAATATTGTGGCCACTAAAAATAAGGAAAAGTCCACCAATTAAAATGTTCGTCCTTTCTGAGATCCTAATACTGTACTAGCCAAATGAAATGGACACCAATCAAACTGTCATTATTTAAACTGTAAATAATTCGAATATATATTATTACATATTTTGTTTAGTTAATTTTAGGATATCCTGATTCGATTGGTTTGTCTCTAAACAGACTGTATAAAAATAAACGATTACGTGAGGAACATTTCTGTGAAAACGATATTTTGCCTAGTGGTCGCCTTGTTATGGGTTCAGTTCCTGTTCCATATTGTACACAACCATCAACATCATCTTGTACAGACAGTAATAAAAACCAAGACCTGCAGTTAACAGTAAACAGAAGCATGGAAGAAGCCACAATTCACTCATATGGAAAAAATAACATTTTTGACTTCTAAAGATTGGCTTCTCTAGCAATAAGCACTTCATCCGCAACAATTTCAGTGGAACAATCACCATCGAATAGGCAATGTATTGTCAATGCTTCACCGGCAAATCAACTGGGCAGAGTGAGATTCAATACAGTGAAACGAAGGCTATTTAATTATTCAGTCAAGCAAAACACTGAACAATCTCAGTCACATTTAGCTTCAAAAAGATTAATAATATTCAGACTTAGAAGATTTTAATATTCAGACTTGTACATTTTTAAAATATCCACTAGAAAAGAAACAGTTTAAAAGTAAAGACGTTGCTGTTTTGTGCACTATGCAAGTTCACAAAGCTAGGCAACCATGGCCCAGAGAAGAAAAGAAATTCATTACCGCTCTCTATTTAAAATCACCATCTACATATAAATATTTGCAGAGGCTCATAGTTCTTCATTGACAGACAACTGTGCAGCGGTGGCTTAGTAACAAAGAAGTATTTAGACCAGGTTATAATAAAAGCGTTCCTGAATAAAATAAAACTAAAAGCTTCTACGATGACACTAATGGAAAAATCCATTGGTGTGATCATAATTAGTATTCACTGTACATACAA
Source organism: Stictocephala bisonia (assembly GCA_035578905.1). NCBI lineage: Eukaryota > Metazoa > Arthropoda > Insecta > Hemiptera > Membracidae > Stictocephala > Stictocephala bisonia. Next base: position 1,678,951 of record JAQJVL010000168.1, read on the forward strand.
TTTACACTGTTATTAGTAAAAAAAAACCCGTTCATGTAGCGCACTTATATTTCAATATGTGGCTGATAGAAATGTTTCCAATTAGTTTTATCAATTTTAGAATTTTTTCAAGACAAAAATTTGTCATCAATTACTTGAAACCTTGTTTTCTTGGCTTCTAGGGGTCGTAAAATTAATTATTTAGTCTTGTAATCCTTATTACATATATAAATACGATTCATAATTTTTTTAATATCTACGTAAATGCAGTAGTTTTTTTTTATTGATTTGAATCTACTTAAATTCACTTTATTCTTGCAGACATAAAATTCTAAAATTAATAAAACTAATAGGAAACATTTATATCAATCACGTATTGAAACATAAATGCGTTAATGAACGGGTTTCTTTTAGTAATGACAGTTTAAATTTGATGTACAGTGAAAACTAATTAAAATTCTTGTACTTTTTGTTCCAACTAAGATACAAATTATTAGAACTTATGATAAAATTTTAAATTCATGTCATAACGCAGAATTAAACAAGGAAAACAATTTTAATATTAGAGTTTTCATATGCCAATTTAGTTTCTTAGAAAACAACCTTCAAACTCGGGTGCACATAATTTCTGCTGCGTTGACAGTAAGATTATTGATCAAAATAGAGCTTAAAACTGAATCTATTGGGACACCAATACAATAGACCTTCTATTATACTATATAGACATTCTATTATGGTATAATAGAAGGTCTATGCCAATACTAAAGCAGTCGTAAGTGTTAGACGATTGTAGACTAATAGGAAAACAAACTAGATGTGATTAGTTTAATAAAACAGCATTAGATTAGAACATTGCCTTTCTTATACACCATTAATTTTGACATAGTTTGGAAATTGAGTAACAGTACTCAGTAAGCTCATTGTGCAAGGTTTAATGCTATTTTACTATTATTTGTTTTAATTTTGCAAATATTTTGTTAGTCAATCTTTAGTTTTATGTTGACTTCGTGGAAAGAAAGATTTTTGGAATTACTTATCATCTCCGGGTCTCTTTTAAGTTATTCTATGACGTTCTGGGCTACTCAAAGCTAAAAACCAACCTCTTAAAAAAATTACTGAAATCCAGCTCGGTGTCAATTTGGGATATGTTTGATGGGGACGGTTGAAATAAATGTTCACGATTAGATGTTATGACAGGATATGCACCTTCCATGAACGTTTGGCGACTATAAACTATGCTTAGTCCAGGTGTTAGTATATACAACCATAGTCTATCTATTATACCTAATAGATGGTCTATGGTGCAACTCTAGGAAATATAGACGGGAAATGCCAAATTTCGATGGGGCTGAAACTCAAAATATGTAAATTGATTGCCAAATGTGCTAGTTTCGGAAGGGAGTAGCTGGTCTTCATTCATTTGGAGAAGCAGTGAAAAATAGCTGCAAACTTTGATCTTATTTCTTTGATGGTAAATTTATATTTAAAGTATAAGATTTATTTGTCCTATGGATTTTATTTATTGAACGTTGAGATAAAACCATATTATAGTGTATGGCCATTTTGTCCACTTATAGTATTGACATAAGGGTTTTCCATTTTCTTGTTTTTATGGCTGGTAAGGAAAATCAACACCATATACCTTCAATTATACCTAATAGCTAATACCATAGACCTTCTATTATAGAAGGTCTATGCTAATACTATATGCATTTAATAGCCATATATTTTAATACTAGAATCTTCAGGTTGTAACAATTATCATCCGGGCTGTTAAAATCGTGTTGTGACATTTTTGCCAAACCACTTGAGCATCTGATTAACTACTCTTTTCGGTGTGGAGTGTTCCCAAGTGCCTTTAAACTGGCTATTGTAAAGCGATTGCACAAAAAAGGAGATAGGGATAATCTTGACAACTTTAGACCAATATCCATAACATCAACTTTTTCAAAGGTTTTTGAAAAGGCAGTTCTTAGTAGATTGTGGTCTTTCATAAATCATCATAATATCTTGTTCAACAACCAATTTGGTTTCGTAAAGGGAGATTCCACCGTCAGTGCAATGTTCACACTCATAAATAGAGTGTTTGTTGCCTTGGATAAAGGTAGGTATGCTTCGGGTGTCTTTTTTGATTTGCGGAAGGCATTTGATATGGTTTCCCATGATATTCTATTGGAAAAACTGGATAGGATTGGAATACGTAGTGTGGCCAAGCAATGGTTTTCATCTTATTTAAGAGATCGCCAACAAGTTGTCGAGATGTCTTTTGTGAATGGTGTCACTCTGAAGCGTTGTCGTTCTGATGTGCAAACGGTTATGGCGGGAGTTCCCCAGGGCTCCATACTCGGGCTCCTGTTGTTCATCCATATATCAATGATCTGAAGAGTTGTATTCCTTATGCACATTTATGCCTATTTGCTGACGACACATCAATTATAATGGATAACCATTGTCGTGATTCCTTTGAGGTCAACACTTTTGTGGACTCTAATAGAATCGTCCAGTGGTTTCAGGAAAATAGTTTGGTCATAAACAGTGATAAAACTACTTTGCTGGATTTCTCTATCTCAGGGAAGCGTAATGATGACACCAGTGTTTTTGTTGACAATGTGGAGGTGTTTTCGAAACAGACTGAAGTTTCTGGGTTTGTCAGTGGACAGAAATTTGAATTTTTATTTCCACATAGATAATGTTGCACGGAAAGTTTGTTCTGGATTTTTTGTACTTCGTTCACTATCACGTTTTACCAATACTGCAGTCCTTCTCACTACTTACTACGCTTTAATATTCCCTTAACTGTCATATGCAGTAACTATCTGGGGGTCAGAGAGATATACATTAAAGCAAATATTTGTTTTACAAAAGAAAGCATTGTGAGTTGTTGCTGGGGTTCGTCAAAGAGAGTCTTGCAAAACTATTTTCAAGAATTTAAACGTTTTAATTTTTCCTAGCTTATACATTTTTCACACCTTACTATTTCTTAAACAGAACTATAGCTTTTTTGAGTCCCTTGTTCCATATACTAAATACAGTCTTAGAAATAAATATAAATTTATAATCCCTTCCCATACCACTTCTATTTTCAAATACCACACCTTCTACAATGCTGTAACTTTATTCAATGCCCTGCCTTTATTTCTAAGAACAGAAATTGACTTAACCATTTTTAAAAGGAATCTTAAGTCTTTTATTGTTGAAAATTGTTTTTACTCTGTAGACGATTACATTAAAATAAGTAAGTAGTACTTGTGTATTGTAATTTTCACTGTACTTGGGTCTAGGTTATTGACGCTTGCCAATACATGTATTTGTTTTATGACAATAAAGTATGTTTGACTTTGAATATAGTTTTAAACGTTTTAACCATTTTCAAAAAAAATACCTAGCAAGAAATAACATAAACTACTCTTTGAAACAGCTGTTTGTGTAACAAAACGTATTTCTGTCAGGTGTTTATTCATTGAATAAATTTTAAGAATCAGCTGATCAGTATTCAGTAATATTATAGGGATGGAAATTCCAGTTACCTTTGTGGAACACGTTACACTGTTACAGTTACATCTTGGTAACAGGTTACAATAACCTATTAATTTTGGAACCTTTTGCCGTTATTATTAAAAATAAGAATAGTAGTACCCCAGAGTGTTACCGCAATACCGCCAACAGCTCGGGCCCATCCAGTTACGATGTGTCTAGTACGTAATGCTGTTCTCTCATGGAACGAGTGTTCATGACGTTACCCCAGAGTCAGACTGTTACAGCCAGCTCATCCAGTTACCATGTGTCTAGCGTGGAACACTGGTTCCTTGTGGAACCAGAACGGGCGCTAGCCGTTCGCTAAATCCTCGCCTGGCGTGAGTTACCAAAGGACGAATACACTTTAGTTTCAGTTACAGTTCCTGGTCTGCTGTGGAGTCTAAGATGTTTAATTATTACCAATAATTAATTACCAATCACAATAATTAAAGTTGAAAATAAGGCTTAGTTTATCTTTAAAACAAACTTTAATAAAACATGGCAATGTATTATTACATTACATTATTAGGATAAAAGAAAAAATGTCAAAATGTATTATAAATTAAAATTAACATTTAAAAATATTAGTTGCTCAGCTCGTTTGCTGGTGAGCCTTGAGCGTTTGTCAGTTACAATGTTTCCAGCCTTTGAAAACACCCGCTCACAGGGAACAGAAGTCGCCATCATGTTAAATTTTTTTTAACTAGTTGTGCCATTAGAGGGTAGTAGCACTGATTATTCTTCCACCAAAGAAGAGGGTCCTTTTTTAGCTTTAAATAGCTCTCTTCCAAATACCTATTTATTTCAATTACATCAGCTGAAGTTTTTGACCCTGAAATAATACAATTTTTGTAACATTTTATAAAATATGTTCGTTATACTTACCATATTCTTCTTAATAATTGTTCAATTTAAATTAAACTTAAAAATTAAAACATTGTTGTTAAAAGGGGGTAGGTGCACGGAAAATTTCATTTTTATCGAAAAAAGGTTTTTTTCACCATTTTATAGCTTGAAATGTCCTCTTTCCAACGGTATATAACACTAATTATTTTGTATTTTCTAAATGTGCTTAAAAATTAGTTTTCTAAAAGTGTCCTACTCAATTTTCAATTGAAATCATCTCTCTGAGTGCCACACATTTTGTATTCATTTATTACACAAATATCTTCATATAGTAATACAAACTACAAACTAATAAACAAGCAATGTAATAATGTAACAGACAAGGAAATGAAATGCGTATTCCGCTTCCACTAACATCACAAAGTAACTTGAATACCCCTCCCCCGGCGCTTCAGTTCCACCACAGATAAAGGAACTCCTACTTTCATATGTGGTTCCACCGTTCCACGACAGAATTGGAACGGCCACAGCGAGCAAGCAGTGATGCAGTTACATTTCTACGCGGAAACTGGAACTGGATGAGTGTTCGCCCTCTGCCACTGGTAACTCCACGCCAGGCGAGGTTTCATTCTGCTGACGATTCCACGAGAGAACAGTGTTCCATCTTGGATACTTTGTAACTGGATTGACCAGCGTTTGATATCGTTTGTTCCACGAGAGTTCAGAACAGAACGATGCTTATTACCAACATGCAATCTGCATATTTGTTAGTAATATGATTTGGTGCTGCATCAAAATTAATTGTACGACAAAATTGTTTGATATTAAAACTCTTGTTTTATAAGTTCCAAAATTAACTGGGTATTTCAGATAACAGGTTATAGCGGTAACAGGTTCCAGCTTGGTAACAGTGTTACTTATCCTGTTACGTCAAATAACGGCCATCACTATAATATTAACCTTATCTATAAACAAAACAATTAGTTTTGACTAATGATTGTTTTGTGGGGATTTTGTCATTTAAAACAACTTAACTTAAATAAACTAAAACATTCTTTTCAATTCATATACTGTTCATGTTAGCTGTGGATTGTTGCCTAATGTTGTTGCAGTGTTTTGACTATTTTCATTGAACTGGTTTCTCTATCTTATCTTTCCAGATTTGTGTTATTTTTTACGTGAAAAATGATTTTCTAACATTTGTAGGCATATAACACTGACTTGACAGTGAAATCCATGGAATATGTGTATAATGATATGATGGATTTTATGGTATCTATTTGATTATGACATCTTTACTGTTTGGAAGAAAACGTCAGAGTAACATTGATTATAAATCTCGCCTTGAATATAAACTTTATCTGGTAATAAAGAATAATTTTATATTTTTTATTCATTGAAATAGGGGTTGCAGGGTTTCTTTCTTTATTTAATTAACATAACCCATTACAAATCGTTGACATGAGTAGTTCTTAGATATGAGACGCCAACACAATTTTGTAAGAATATATCCCTTAGAGCAAAGGGTGGACAGATCTATTCTCTCCCCCCACCTAGGATTTTACTAACATGAGTGCTTTCGCTTAGTTCTCCTGTCCATGTGCAGCGATAAGACACTGGAGGTTTTACTTCCTTTTCAAACTACCTACGGATGTGAACAGGCATTCTCAACGATATGCTTTATGAAAAATAAATACAGGAATGGGCTTCATATGCAATATTAATTTAGAATAAAAGTGTCTAGAATGGAATCTTAACATTTCGGAAATCATAAACTCAAAGGACAGATTCCATGTTTCTCATTGATATAGTAAAGTTATCACTTCTTTCAATTGCTTTGTGTATAGTAGTTGTTTATTTTAGTAGTTGTTGTGTTTAGTAGTTGTAACTAAAAGAATAATTTCTATCCTTGTTATATATTTTAATTCAATAGTTTTTCTCTAGTTATAGCAAATATAACATACTTATGATATTTGTTTGATTGATTGCATTAAGTCTTAAATCCAAAGGAAGTAATAAATAAAATGTAATACTTTGGTCTGGACCTAAAAATGTACATATGGATTATTTTACTTTTTGCTTCAAAAACAAAAAGATTACAAATTTAACTATCTATAGTTGTGCAAGCATAATATTTAGTTCTCGTATAAGACCAGTTTCTACCTTAAAGTAAATGAATAGGTAGGCAAAACATTAATTACTCACTAATATAAAATGTAACAAATTATTATTATGTGTGTAATCTATAAAAATTAGGTTTAAGAATTTGAGAGGATCCTTGTCATATAGGGACTGATGAGGGGGGCCTTGAAGAGAATTTGTTGGGAATCTTTGAGCCAAGTCATTGACATTTTTGCTACCAAAATAGCTTGCATTGAACAATCATTGTTATTTATATAAGAAAATATTAAAAAATAAAAAAGTGCATCTATCTATTTTAAAATAAAAATGACATAAAAAATGGGGGAAATTTAAATATTATCTACTGAAATATGCTCGATAGGTACATGGTTACTGTTACAGATAATAAAAGAGGAAGTAGATTTTGGAGATATATTACAAATCTTTGTGACCATATAGGGTGGGAATCAGTTCTATGTGTACCAATCCTCATTTTCTAAATATTTATGTTAGTATTATTTGCATTCGTTTCTTATGTGTCAAGCTATTTTAATGTCTATTTAAATATTTCAAGTTATTAAAATTCCTTCAATCGCTTGCACACCTATGTAACACCCAATAAATAAAACAAATAAAAATACAGCCAGTTTAAAAAATAAGAAGAAATGTGTCCTCATCTTACTATCAGTAAACATTACTATAACAATTCTTTTCTGGCCAGCCATAATAGAAACTTTGAGCCTGTCAACTTCCACTCAAGTCAAACACTGTGTATTTATAAAGCTGGCCATTCACGGGCATGCCAAATGGATTGGCGCAGTGCTGCATGGCCTGGCGCAATCGATACATGCATGGACGTGCCAACACTCCATCGTGCCATCACTCCAATGCGGATTCCCCATCCACGGGGAGTTGGAACGTCAGCCATTCAGCCACCGGGGAGTTGGCCTGGCCTGGTCGATTTCGGCGCGGTTGGAAATCCATCTCGGCCCATCACTCCACGACAATCCAATACGGATTCCCCATTCACATCACTCCATTGGCATTATATCACTCCATTTGGCCGAACGGAACGCCCGTGAATGACCAGCTTAAGGTGTGCTTTCATACCAACTACGGTACACCACAAACCATTGCCTCTATTAAGTTCTGGCCATAATCCTGCAAAATAATTATCTTCTCTACATTAGCTAGTAATGAGAATAATAATTGTGTTATTTCATAGAATAAGAACTAACAACACTAGTATGTTGAACATTATTTAATTTCATTGTATTTTTTTTAGGCCAGGGAGAATCCCGAACCAGTGTTTGACTTATCAGAATGTAATTTAAAGACAGTTCCGTCAGGAATATATTCCCTCTGTAAAGTTTTTCGTAAAGAGAAACTATCACTTCAGGTAAATATAATTTCTTTCCTAATTGATATTATCATTATTTGTACAAAGTATATCACATATTGTTTGGCAAAATATTAATATCTAACATCAATTTTTATTATTACAGTAAAAGCTGTCTTTTCTGAACTCCGATATATCATGCAATGAAAGACAACTCAAAATATGAAGGAATGTGAAATTTTTCCTAAAACATCACCATTTTTATGTCATACATTAAATTTATAAAATGTTGCATAAAATAATAAGTGTGGATTAGTATTGAACAAATTTGTTGTTGTATGGTGCCTGGAACAAACTGCAACTCCCACAGAGCAAGTGTTGTTTATAAAATGTGCTGTCTAAAATGAGAATTCCATATCTGGCTTTTATATAACCTTGCTTACTCCCATGTGTCACCGCATTAAACCTCATATGACAGTTTATTCTTTGAGTCCTTTATTGGAGCATTATAGTAAAAATCTCAAATGATCTAACAAAAGCTTTTATTCTTGTGAGGCCTTTCACCTACAAGGTAGCATCATCAGACATCAACAAAAATTAATTTTAACACAATCACTGCGTCACTAGATCCCGGGTTCTCTTGTCGTAGGCTTACATTCACATGGTGATGAAATTTGCATTTAATTCCTATATGCGTTTGTGACATTTTTTGTTGTAATTAACGCATTGTTGCAGGAGTTGAACTCTATAGAAGCATTTTTATTTGTGAATTTAATAGTAACCTAAATCTTACACGAGATCTATAGCTTACGTGTGTGCCGTTTGCACATTACGATCATCTTCCTCTCTGTGTTTTAGTGTCTTTGTTTTCGTGTTCCATGATTTTGTTTTCTGTGTTCCTTGGTGTTGACAGCAAGCTCTAATAAAAAGCGTTGACGACATTTTCCTGGAGGCACAGTACGGAAGCTACGGGCAGGGACTAGCTTCTACTATGCGTCCCAGAGGGGCAGCCACTTCTTCACCCTTTCCGCGCTGTCCATCCAACGGCCTCCACCATGAAGACTTTGACATGACCCAAACCAAGTTTATTATCTGGCCCTTTTGGCTCCCAGCTATAGACTTTTTTGAAGATTTTTAAGTGTGTTAGAAGAAGTGTCATCAGTAGAACTTTTGTTTACCTGTGAAGAAACATTTTGTTTTTTTAACTGTAATTTTAAAGCAAGATATATTTTTTAGATTTTATTTAAAATTTTTTTGTTTATATTTTTTTATGGGGGGGGTTTTCTGCTTAATTTCTTTTAAAGAACAGGGTTCTCAAGTAATTCTTGTCTTTGTTGTTCCTATTAGGAGTCGCCCAGTTTAGTCTGCTGGATTTCGACGTAGCTATCTATTTAATTCTTTTTTTTTTTTTTAACTTTTCCAAATTGGCCAAAATCTTCCAGATTTCTTATGTTACCCAAGGGCCCGTAAGTTCAGCTGCATAAGTAGATTTACCAGCAGATGACCAGGAAAATCTGCAGAGGTCACTTTTCAACATCGTCCAGTGATGTGTAGCAAACGCTATGGATCTGAACATGTCCAAATGCCAAGTTGTCTCGGTCACATGTGCAGCTTTATCTTTTAACTTTGATTATCGTATTGGAGGTGAGATCCTTGACAGAGTTGATCGAATGATCCTTGGAGTTATTCTGACCCTAAGCCCTGTTGACCATATTGCATTATCACTTCTAAGGCTTATTCCCTTCTGGGCTTTATTGGAAGATCAACAAGGAACTTCAAATTGTACAAATCCATGCTGGTCTTATACAAATCTATCGTGCGCCCTGTGCTTGAGTATGGCACTGTAATCTGGTCCTCTCACCAACTTGGCCACATAGATGAGTTGAACAGAGTGCAGGCACGCTTCATGAGGATGCTTGGAGTTCGTCTGGGCTACACCTACCGGGAAACACCCATATCGCTCCTGGAACTGCGTTTCCAGCTGCAACTTCTCCATCATCGGCATGTAATCTTTGATCTGTTATTCCTTTTTAAACTGATCAGTGGACTGGTGGATAGCCTCGACCTTCTGGCGTCAATTGATTTGAACACCACAAGAGGAACAAGATCCATGACTGTCCTTAGCCAGAGATTTCTGCCTACATACTATTCATACAACTGTGGCTTGGCAAGACTTCAAAGGCTTGGAAGCATGACGAATGGGAGGGTGAACTTCTTCCAGGGATGTTTCTTCTTTTAAGAGGAATATTGCCCAGATTGTCGACCAGTTATAACCTGTGGGAACGGATCCATTTAAGTCATGTGTTTGCAATTATTGTTATTATTTTTATTTTTTTTTAGTCATTTACTATAAACTTGTAAGGTTATTGATTCATTAGGTCATGTGTATGCATTATTAGCTGTGTACCTTTGTTATGTTGGAATACTTATTATTGTTACACCGTTTTTTGCTACTAATATTGTTGTTATTTACTTTCAAACTTTTAAGGATGTAATGGCTGTTTTTTAAGTGTGTAGTGTTCACATATTGTTAGCCCTTAATTCTTATCTTATTGTTATCATATTAATATATCCATATTCTCTTGTTATTACTTGTTATTATTTTATTGCTATTCAATTGTTTTATGTTGATTGCATCCAGTTTACATAGTATTTGCTTGGCCTTTAATGTGTGAAATGTTAGCTTATCTTATATATTTAGCCATCTACTTTTCTCATTGTAAAAATGGTTTTGTACCATTGGAAGTAATAAATAAATAAATAAACCTTGCTGCTTCATTCAGTATACACACCAATATACTCTGGTATCCGTGTTGACGCCATAAAGGGAACACTCCAAAATGTAGTAATATTTATAAATTGTAGGAAAATTTTAACAGTATTATCCATAATCTTTCAGTGCTGTCAAAATTTATTACATTGATTTAATTCCTTAGAAAATAATATTTATTTGAGAGCATATCATGGAATTCAGAGTCCAGATTTTTATCCATAATCCTGTCCATTTCACAACTCTTGATACCTTTATCTTGTTCCATTATTTTCAATACTGTTATGTTAAACCAATTAAAACAATAATAACAATTATTAAAGACTTTACATAGGACTACTGTCAACCATATAGTCAACCACAAGAAAAGAAATTAAAAGGTCCTCTCTATAGGTTAAATTATATGAATTTTTACAGAACAATCAGCTGACCTCCTTGTCTGGAGGAGGACAACTTGGTGATCTTTGTCTGTTGGTCCAGTTGGAATTACAATTCAATAACCTGTATACTATACCTGAGGAAATCAGCTTGTTGGTGAACCTGCAGGTCAGTTTAACAATATTTTATTGTTTTTGTTGTTGTTTCAGTTTATAAGTGCAAGAAAGTATAACGCTAGCAAAAAAAAATCATCAAAGACTCAACTAATGACAGTCCTCATAAGTCAAATTTATATATTCAGATTTCTTTTGGCATATAGAAGACACAGTCTAGTGAAAATGTTTAAACACCTTCTAGTGACTGCTGTAAGTCTCCCCCACTTCTCACAGGATTTATTTGAGGAAGTGATTGGCTATGACCAGAAGCTTTCTCTAATTTTTCTGGATTGTAATTTTAGTTATATCAATATTGTGTCTTGTCTAGTTGTTGTTTCCCTAAGTTAATTAATACATAAGCTACAAAGTGCAGAATTGTTGTTTCATAATCTTGTATGGACTAAACATAAATCTAACAACATTTTAGTTAAAAAGATTTTCATACTGAAGTATGTTAGCCCAGTCTACCAACCCATAGACCAGACTAGTTTGAAATAGACCATAGCATGTCTTCTGGATACAAAATGTGTTCGGTATCATATTAATGTTTGAGGGCAAATATTCCTAATCACAAATTATTTTTCAGAGAACCAATACTGTGTTGATAATTCAAAGTTATCAACAGAGATTTCAGACAGTCTCATTGAAACAGTCATTTCAGCAGTTTTGAAACAGCTTGTTCAATATTCATTATTATTATTATGTAAGAGAGGGGTGAAATTGTAATTATGTGAAAATGTAAGAGGAGGGGGTGTTTTGCTTGCTGTTAAAAATAGTTTTAAATCTTTTAGATTTTTCAATTTGGAAACTGAAGGGGAAAATTTATGGATAAAAATAGTTTTCTCAAAAACTTTTTCGGTTGTTTTAAGTGTAGTATATTTTCCACCCAATTCACCTTTGCATGTTTACAAGTTGTTTTTTGATAAACTAGGGCAATATAAGTTTAATAAGGAAAAAATTTTAATTTTGGGGGATTTTAATTTACCATTAAATGGGATTGCTTGTAACTTAGCGGAAGGGGGAGAAATTTTTAAACAATTATTATTTTTTACACTGATGTTTTCTCTCAAGTTAAAAAACAATATTTTAAACTGTTTGGATAGAACATTGGATTTAGTTATGACAGATATTAGTGATTTAAATGTTGTGGAAGAGAATCCTATTGTTAAGCTGGATCATCATCACCCAGTTCTAGGAATTAACTTTGAAATTCCGGTTTTAGTTATTAATAGTAATAAGGGTTCATGTTCTACAAACAGACAGTATAACTTCAGAAAAGGTGATTATTTAGGTTTGTTTAATTCTGTTAAAGCTGTAGACTGGAATAGTTTTGTAAATAGTAACAGTTGTATTAATGAAGGAGGTGCCAATTTTTATAATATGTTATACTCAAAACTTGATTTGCATGTTCCTTTAGTTAAACACAGAAAATATAAATATCCAGTCTGGTTTTCACACAGTACAATAGCTTTAATTAAGAGGAAAGAAAGGGTTCGCATGCTGTTTAAAAAACATAAATATGATTATTTTTCTACTGAATTTAAACAGCTCAGAACGGAATCAAAATATTGTATTAAACAGGATTATTTGAATTACACTGCTTACCTGGAAGACCATGTTGTAAATAATCCAATGTCTTTCTGGAGTGTGGTGAGAAGGTTGAGGTCGACTGAAAGCTGTATGACAACAATGACTCTGGATGGGGAGGAGGTAGAGGGGGGTGCAGCGATAGCGGAGGCTTTTGTCCAATATTTTAGGTCTGTTTATGACTTGTCCTCTCTTGATTGCAATCAACTGACTCGGCTTGCTCTTTGCTCACCTGTTCACCCTAGCATAGGCTGTCTCACTTTTGATAATATCAAGGAGGAAGAGGTGTTTATTGCTATTAAAAAACTCAAGTCAAAGCGCTCTTATGGACCTGATGGTATTCCTCCATTTGTTTTTAAAGGTTGTTCAGAGTTTTTAATAAGGCCTCTTACTTATTTGTTTAATAGCTCAATAAATTCTAATTGTTTTCCAGAAGACTGGAAATTAACTAATGTGGTTCCTATTTTCAAAAAAAGCCGGAGGGATGATATTAAAAACTATAGACCCGTTGCTATTCTGTCCACACCAGCTAAGATATTTGAGTCTATTTTATATACTAGAATCTTTAATCATGTCAAAAATTTTATCACCTCTTTTCAACACGGTTTTTTCCCTGGTAGATCAATAAATTCAAATCTTTTATGCTTTTCAGATTTTTGTGTTTCTTCTTTAGATAAAGGTGGACAAGTGGATGTTGTTTACACTGACTTTTCCAAAGCGTTTGATAAAGTTAACCATTTAGAACTTTTAAAAAAATTAAACTTTTTCGGATTTTCAAATAATGCGGTAAAGTTTTTTGCTTCGTATCTATTTAATAGGAGGCAAAAGGTTAATTATAGCGGTTTTTTATCTAGTGAAATTTATGTTCAGTCTGGTGTGCCCCAGGGCTCGAATTTGGGTCCATTAATGTTTATTTTGTTCATAAATGACATAGTAGATTATGTAAGCAATAGTAAAGTACTGTTGTATGCTGATGACATGAAGATTTTTTGTGAAATCAACTGTTTGCAGGAATATCATTTGCTTCAAAAGGACTTAGTTTAATGTTGTGGAGTAGTAAAAATCTTAAGTTTAATGCAGATAAATGTGTCGTGGTAAGGTACACTAGAAGAACTCAAAATGCTTTGCACTTTGATTATTCGATGGACAATATTGTACTTGCTCATCAATCTAAATTTAAGGATCTCGGAGTAATTTTTGACAAAAAGTTTTCTTTTTCTAGCCACATAATTGAAACTTGCAAGGCAGCATATAAAATGTTTGGTTTTATTAGTAGATCTGGTAGTTTTTTCAGGAATCTGTCCACATTCAAGTTATTATATTTTTCATTAGTAAGATCAAAATTAGAATTTGGTTTTATTATTTGGCACCCATTTCATTGTTATTTGTCGGATATGGTAGAGCAAATACAAATTAAGTTTTTAAGGTTACTGTATTTTAAAATATTTGGAGTGTATACATATCTTGTTCTGTATTCAGAATTGCTCTCTTTATTTGAAGTAGAAAGTTTAAGGCAAAGAAGATCCATAGGGTTACTTGTATTTTTAAGTAAGCTAATGAATGGTGTAGTGGATTGCAGTTCTTTGCTAGCTAGGCTCAATTTTAATGTGCCTCGTCCTGCGTCCAGAGTCCGTGCATTGTTCAGTCCACATTTCGCTCACTCAGCTTTGGGTGCAAACTCTTCCCTCAATGTTATGATGCGACTGTGCAACGCCTTGCCTGATCATGTCGACTTAATGACGTTGACCTTGACCTCTTTTGCTGGCAAAGTTAGACAACAACTTTCCAGTACTGGTTTTTAATCATATGTTCTTTTTTTTTTAATGTTAAAAAATGTTTTTCTAGTTGTGTTATTTATTTTCTTTATATTAAATCTTTGTAAAAACTTCTGTAGCACCAGATAGCTTGCTGTCATGTTTGTTAAATTTATTATTAGAGTTCGAATTTATTTATTAATTGTTGTTGCATGGTAATATAATTAGTTATTTATTTATTTATTTTTTAAGAAATTTCCACTTGCTGTTAGCCTTATTTGTGTATTATTTATATGTTACAATGTAATTGGATGTGTAATCTGTATTGTAACATGAAATCAAATAAATCAAATCAAATTATTATTATTCATTTGTATATTGTTGATTGTAGAGATATGGGCGAATATGAGGGGTGAATGAGTGTGATGAGTGTATAGATGAACGAGTGTAGTCATTGTTAATATCTGAGTTCGACTTAGCTCAGAAAGGACTATTTATTAATAGCCCAATGGCCAGGGAAACTAAAGGACCTACAGCTTTACGTGGAACCCAAACCACGTAGTGTTGGTCTGATTTTCAGCTAATTGGCAAGGCAGTTATTCAGTATAATCAGTCAATATTGAACTTGGTAATTGGCAACTCTTTTTTTATTATCAGTGCTTTACATAAGCATTTATATACATTTTTATATTATATATCAGCTTTTAGAAGCACTTTTTATTTACCAAAGGGGAGTCTGATTCTATAAATAAAAAAGATACTGATATATTTCTTATTTCAATGATAATTAATTTATTTAATGTATAAATTAATTAATGTATGGTTGGTCATTAATCAAAAATGTTTTAACTGGAAATATATTCAAATAAATTTGTTTCTTTTAAAAAAGTTAAAAGTTAAAGATCATCTTTATTAATCAGCCGAAGTTAGGGCTAAGCAGCCCTCTCTAACACAACCTGGGGACCAACGGCTTTACGTGACTTCTGAAATACAGGAGCGGCAGGGCAAAACATATTAGTGGTCACATCGGGAATCGAACCCGGACCGGCTGCGTGGAAAGCCAGCGCCTTAGCCCCTTATCAACGGCCGCTCCAATATATAATGTTATGCCTTATCTTTTATGTAGAATAACACACAGTATATTAAATACTTGTCTCTAGCATATTTTAATAATAAGTTATTGTAATAATACAATTATATTAACAATAGTAATAATAATAACATCAAACATGAGTACAAATAAACAGGACAATTTATAAGAAGGAAGCTAAAGTAATAAAAAAATAGTTAATCATGTTAAGGCTAGTAAATGTGGAGCTAAGTTGCTCAAAGTGGTAAAAGAGTATTAACGTGGAAGAAAGATACCAGTATAAAGACAACAGATCATAAATGTCAATATTTAGAATGTCAACCGACCACAGAAACAATATCTAAAGGAACTAATTAATAACAACAATAATAACAAATCTAAATAATCCAACAGAAAGTAACAAAATCATAAATTTAACAATATCAATAACAACTAACAATAATACAAATAACCAAGTTAAAAGGAACAGTGAAACAAAATAAACCTACTTAAGTAACTATTTCTCTAACCTTAATGATAAACTATCAGCTAATGATGTAACTAATAAGTTTCATGAGTTCCTAACTTCCTAAACATTACAAAGTTATCTCGAGCATGTGTTAAGTGCCCCAAACCACAATACTGAAATAAAATTAAAAATATATGACCTCCTTCGTCAAATAGTCAAAAAAATTTATTGTTTTTTAAAAATATATGGCTTACATTTTTTTTCAAAAACTTGACATCTTCAGAGCCTTGAAATCAATTCAAGCCTATGATTTTATATGTTTGTATTTTGTTTAGTAAATTTTAATTTTTACACATGCTTTGAGGATGTCAAGTTTTAAACAAAAATTACCAAGACTACATTTTTAAGAACATTTTTGACTATTTGACAGAGAAGTAAAGGCTTATTTCAATGCGACTTATTCTTATAAGTATAATTTTTTTTATTAATAAGCGAATGAGTTTTATGTCTTTTAAATAAAGTTAATCTAGCCATGCAAAAATATTTTTTCATTGTATTGATATTACTACTATATATATGTAGTAATAATGTCTGTTTTTAGATTACTTAATATTATATATCATATTCAAAGTGGTATGTAATATTAAAGAACCAAGATGAGTCAACAAATGAACTAAAAAAAACTAATACATAAATTAAGGGAAAATTACCCTCTGCAATAACAAATAAATGTTATTTATTTTAACATGTAGGTACTGAATGTGTCACACAACAAGCTGTGTAAGCTGCCAGAAGGTATAGGAAGACTGAAAGAGCTGAGGATGTTGGACTGTGCGCACAACAACCTTATTGAGCTGCCGTCTGCCATGGGTGGGCTATCTGCTCTTACCCACTTAAACCTAAGAAACAACCCTGCTCTAAAACACTTGCCCTCCATATTGGGAGGTGCTGTTTCTCTTCAACAGTTGGTAGTTGACAGTGATACTCTACAAAGTCCTCCTTCGTCTGTCACTACTCAGGGAACCTCCGCAATCCTGCAGTACTTGTGCCTACGTGAGTAATATGCATTACTTTGAGTTATTTAGTTGATATACATATTATTACCTTTCCTTTCATATTTTTAATAGAGTTTTGTATTTTTGAGATGTGAATTTTGAATCTATGTTATTTTAAACACACATTTGCTTTTTATATGACTTACAATGCCATGTCTAAAAAATGGCTATATGCAGATTCTTGAATAGCAGTCAATAGGATAGTCTTTTAATTTAAATCCCATAGTAAGTATTTATATATTGTATTAGTTGTATTGATTTAAATTATACGAGGGTTGTCTCAAAAGTAAGTTACACTATTTTATTAAAAGTATAAAAAACATCAGAAAATATTTTAAATGATATATTTTGAAAAGTACAAGTTAACCTTATTTTTCTACATAATTTCCATGATTTTCTAAACATTTTTGGTAACGTGGTAACAGTTTTTTCAGTCCCTCATCATACCATTCTGCCGCCATATTGCTTAGCCAACTCTCAACCTCTTCTTTCAGCTCATCGTCATTTGCGAAGCGCCGACCTCCAAGATGTTGTTTGAGGTGTGGGAAAAGATGAAAATCACTTGGTGCAAGGTCGGGGGAGTAAGGTGGATGTCCAAAAACATCCCATCGAAAATCTGTGAGCAGGTCTTGGGTCTGACGAGCAGCATGTGGGCGAGCGTTGTCATGGAACAAAAAAACTTTTTTCGTCAACTTTCCTCTTCTTTTGTTCTGGATTGCTCTTCTCAGTTGTTCCAAAAGTTCACAATACCGTGCTGCTGTTATTGTAGTCCCACGAGGAAGGTAGTCGATCAATAACACACCTTTGTTGTCCCAAAAAACCGTTGCCATGATTTTTCCAGCGGATTCCACAACTTTCGCTTTTTTTGGTGTTGGTTCGTCCTTTCCTTTCCATACCATACTCTGTCTTTTCGATTCAGGCGTCCAATGATGGATCCAGGTCTCATCCCCAGTCACTATTCGATCGAATAAATTGTCTACTTCATCATCGAAAAATTGTTGAAATTGCAAAGCAGCATCAACTCTCTGTGCTGTTCTGTGAGAAGGCGTGGAACCCACCTTGCACACACTTTTGACAGATGAAGATCATCAGAAATAATCCTGTGGAGTGATGCACGGCTTATTTCCACATTAGAAGGCAGTTGACAAAGGATTTCGTCAAGAGTCAGGCGCCGATCGGTGTCAATGACCTTTCTGACATCTTCAACAACAGTTGCCGCGCGAGAAGTGGAGGGGCGGCCGCTTCGTTGTTCATCATGCAGTGTTGTCCGTCCTTCAATGAATGATTGACGCCAACGAGATACCATTGGCCTTGACATCACACCTTCACCATAAACACTACACAACTCATGATGAATTTCAGTAGCAGTTTTATTTTTTGCTGCTAAAAAACGGATAATAGCGCGAATTTCACAATCGGCGGTAGGAACAAGTGGTGTCTCCATATTGCCTGTAGTCTGACTGGCCGATCGATCGACGCACGCGCATAGGAATTTTACAGTGCTGCCACTATGCCCAGACGCAAATACTCCGCGACTCCCAGACTTCTGGCGCCAACAGAACGGCTTTAAAAAAATAGTGTAACTTACTTTTGAGACGACCCTCGTACTTTGTCCAGTTTTTCTCTTATTTATAGTATCAGTAACATGTCCTTTAACATGTACATTAAAGGATTTAATATTTCTCAATTGTATTCATACAATCCTTATTTCAGCATGCCTACTTGTTTATTGGCAAAAGGTGTGTGGGAGGGCTTTCACTACTTTACATGGATAGTTGGGTGGAAGGGTCTATTTGTTAAATTTTGTAGTACAAAGATATTTGATTTACAAATTTTTCAAATAGAGCTATTGAGTTGCTAATTCTGTATGAATATGTTTGATGTATAGATTTAATCCTTAAACATGTTTTTGTAAATAAAACTTAAAACCCTTAATTGTATTTTCAAGTAATAGTTGTATTTAAAATGTTAAAATGGCTAGACACTGTAAAACTTTTTACATTATTGTTGCAAATGCATTTTACATCCTTCTGTTGAAAATATCTATGTAATGTATATATAGATATAGGAGGTAAAGTCAAAAAGTTTCCGGAATCTGTTTAAATAGATTTACTGGACAAAGATAAAATCTTCCAAACCTATTTTCCTTGAAAATACTTTCCTCCTGCAACAACACACTTGCTCCAACATAAATATCATACATTCGTTCAGAACACTGTTGAATCTCATTTTCTGAAATGTCTTTCAATGCTTTTGTTACATTTTCTCTAGCAGCTTCAGCATTGATGTTTTCAGCTGTGTGAACAAGAAGAAATCGGCAGGCATGAGGTCAAGCGAGTAAGGAGGATGTTCTAGTGTGGTAACGCTGTGTTTTGCTAGGTAGTTTTGTACTAACAAGGATCAAATTCAAATTTCCTTATTTGTCATACAAACTTACTTCAAAATGTTGACAATGTCATTTTTAAGCATGCACATGCTAAGTCTAAATAAGTTCTATTTAGTGATAGTATAATGAAAGAATACAACTAAGTAATTACAAAATAAACATTAAGTAATGGAGAACAATTGCACATGAAATTATATATACTCTAAATTAATACATTTAATATAGGTGTTGTATAGTGTCAAATTTAATATTTAAAAAGTTATGTCTTTGAAGTAAAAAATTTATCTAACGAATAAAAAGGGGTTTTTAAAAGCCAATTGAAAAATTTGTTGCAAAAGCACTTCGCAGGATACACAGTAATCAAACTATTTAATTTATTATAAATTTTAAGTGAAACTATGGTATGGCTATTCATTGTTTTATTTAACCTGTTAAAACTAATAGTTGCGTTGTCCCTAAACCTCGTACTGTATTGGTGAGAGCTTGGTTTAATAATATCTGGATTTTTAAATTAATACATCATTAACTGATAAATATAAATATTAAAAACAGTTAGAATATTTAGTTTTATAAAAAGAGGTTTACAGTGTTCATTCCTAAGAATTTTAGACTTTCAGCAGTGCTATCATAAGACTTATCACAATTTGTGTGTCTTAAAGAAAACGTAATATATTTGGTTTTTTCCTTACTTAAAAGAAAACCATTTGACTGAAAGCATTCTGACGCTTCTTCAAAAGTAATTTTACATTGCTTTTGAAGTTGTTCAATACAAATTATTGGAATTGAATAGGGTGGTGTCATCAGCATAAAAATATGTCTTATTGTTAACAGCACTTGGGAGGTCATTAATGGTGATCAAAAACAATAAAAGCCCCAGTATAGACCCCTGAGGCATGCATTGTGGGACTGTCAGCTCCTGAGAACATTTACTATTAACAAACACTTTTTGTTTTCTATCAGGAAGATCGATGTGCAGGGGCATTGTCAAGCAGCAAAATGCAATGGTTAACTATCCATTTTTCAGCATGTTTCCCCCTATTGTAAGCGCCTAAGAATTTCTGTGTAAAGTTCCTAGTTCACTGTTTTACGTTCAGGAATGAACTCAGAGTGAAGTAAACTTTTGTAATAAAAAAGCCTCCAGCATAACTTTTCCATTTCTTTTGTCTAACAAAATTTTCCCCTCCTTTGTGAAGTTGTTCATTTCCATTCAAAGGACTGACGTTTTGTTTGAGGATTGAACAGAAAACACCATATTTCATCAGCAGAAACAGTTTTTGTTTTTAAATCAGGATCTGCATTAACCATACCAATAAACTCACCACCTGTTGTCATTAGTTGTTATTTATGGTCTGAATCTGAAGTCAAACAATTTTTGAACCACTCGCAAACAAACTTGATGCATGTTCAAATGGCCATGAAGAGTGATGTGGACACTGTCATGTGATAAATTTACCTCATATGTGATTTCATTAATCATTATTATTCTTTTGTTTGTATGGACAATCTGCCACACAATACTGTCATCTGTGGTTGCAGTTAAAGGACGTCCACTGTGAGGGTCATCTTCAATGTTTATGCGACCTTCATGACAACGTTTGTGCCATTTGTAAACTAGGCTTTTCTTCATCGCCTCATTTCCTTACGCTTGAATTAACATTTGAAGTTACTTAGAAGGTGACTCTTGAAGTAAAACACCAAATTTAATATTTGCTTGCTCTTCATTAAATGCCATTTTCAAAAAGGGACAATGTAAATATATGCAAACATGTGAAAAGCATTCCACAGAGGAACAATGGCAGTTGAGCGACACTTCTGCTACCGATATCCCCTATCCAAGAGTAGTACAAGCTGGTACACAAAAAAATGCTTACCATACTGTTTGTCTCTGGACATCGATTCCGGGAACTTTTTGACTCTACCCCGCATAAAAAAGACTATTTAAAATCAATCCTAGAGGGTATCATGAATTAACATGGGATTTATATTATTAGAAAGTGGCACAAGCTACGTTCCTGTTCCAAATTGCCGGCCACAAGAGAGTGAAGACTACTCAAAATTGCAGGTAAGGAAAGGTTTGTTCTGGTCTTAGTAAGTTTTATCAGTCCTTAAAGAGGATTTAATTATATTAGACAAAATTATTAGTTTTCACTATTATTAGTGAAAACAAAAAAAAGAAGAAATTATCAAAAGATTGCTTTAGACAAAAGAGTAATATTTATATATGAAATAAAAATGCATTAGTGTTTCACTATAAATGAATGATAGTTAGCATCATATTTTGTCATTATTGGATCTTTGTTCAGCTTTGTCCACCTGTTTTGAAACATCCCATCAAATTTCGGATAAAAAAATCCTAGATATCATCCCAAATCCAATCCAGTCTGTGCTATTCAAAATATTAAGAAAATTATAAAAAAAAAAAACCGACATACCTTCTTCTCATGCTGAACTAGTAGCAACATGTGTGAATTTAAGCACATAATGTCAGCTTTAATAATTGTAAATTGATGGTTTAATTTATTTGGTAGTTATTGTATCACATGTTGATTATATGATAATATTGTTAATTCATTTATTTTCAGTAAATACAAAGTAATGTATAATAGGCACTGTCAGTTAAACATATTATAGATGGTATATGTAGTAAAACTGGGTCATTGTTGCAAATAAGTCACATAAAACTCAATAATTAAAAGACGTAATACAGCAACTATAATCATTGTAAAACTGACTATCTCATAGCGTGACAATTTCATTATCTAAGTTGGAGTAGGTCAGTAGGAATGACTGGTTTAAACATTCATCCGAGTAATCAATTCATTTCACTTATTCATAATAAAACATATGTTTCACTTTATGTATATGTTATGAATTAGAATTCAAAACTTGAATCATGATATAAGAATATTGATGTGTTATTTATTATAAGTTCAGTTTTTTACCAGTCAGTAGTTGCGTGAATCAACTGGAAACAACGGAACCTTGCCCTCTTCAGCTAGGAATTAATTTGCAAGTTTGCAATGTATTAACTCAGTTGGGAATAGCAACATATATATATTTGTATGAATGGGAATACCCCGCATTTCATAGTGAGACTACACTAAATAAAATCAAAGAAAAACTGTTTGCATACTTAATAGGCATTTTCTTTGTGCAAATTGTACGAATCTATTAATTGCATTGTATGATATTGTCATCCTTACAAACACCGCTACATAGTCCGTCCACTTGCTCTCTATGTATACAAAAGATGTGAATCTAAAAAGGATAAGAGTTAGTAGGAGATATTATTTTAAAGTTGAATTATCTAATAGTTATTATTAGGTAAAGTTGATATTATTTTACCTTTTGAATTATTGCAATGATGAGTAGTGTCTTCATCACTAACATTTTCATTTCTGTTGCTTTTGCGGATATATATAGTAATAGTGCTTCTAATAATGTTCTTCTCATTTTGTACAGTTGTTAGGCAATGTAGCTTACAACACTATTAATTTTAAAATAATTTTTTTATTTATGTTAGTTTTTTACAAATAATTTTGTTTCATGTAGTCTAGTTAAGCTTTTAGTGTCAGTAGAACTTATACGTTATAATCATTTCAAAACCATAGTTTATACAAGGTCCGGCAGAAAAAACTCCCCGATTATAAAGTAATGTTAGCAGACAAGAGATGGAGCAGAGTAGTGGGTACCTGCATACTTGCCGTTTTCAGTGTGTTGTTGTTCAGGAACTGAGTCTAAGAGACTGTGGTGTCCGTGTAACATTGTGCCAAGACCTTCTTCGGAACATCTGTCCAGAAGATATTTTTTTTTTTCTGATAAAGCGGAGCAGTGAACAACCAAAATTGCAGGTACTGGTCTGAACAAAACCTCCAAGAACTCCATCAACGACTGCTGAATAGCCCCAAAGTAACCATATGGTGTGCTGTTTTTAATTCTTAAGTGATTGGTCCGTACTTTTTTGAAGGAAATGGTGGGATAACCGTAAACAGTGAACGGTGTTGTGCAATGCTCCGCGAATTCCTCCAGCCTAAACTAAGGGAGCTTTTTGATTACATGAGAACATGTGGTTCCAAAAGATGGCGCTATAGCCCACACAGCGTGACAGTCACTGGCACTGGTGAAGGAAATTTTTCCTGGATACCTCTTTGCGTGGTGACATAGGCTGGCCACCACGTTCACCGGACTTAACGCCCTGTGATTTTTTTTTCTAGGCCTACTTAAAATCCAAGGTTTACGAACATGGTCCTCAAACTTTAAAAATCCTAAAAGAAGTGATAAAAAGAGAAGTTGAAGCTTTTTCACCTGACATGAATTGTAAAGTAATGGAGAACTTCAGAGAAAGACTCAACCAGTGTGTCAATAATAAAAATTAAAACTTTACCTTATTTCGTTTTGTTATCATTAGAGATAGGGGAGGTTTTTCTGCCGTACCTTGTATATGATTAATTTGTCGATGTATTCAGTTGCATTTTACAATAGAGTTAAAATAATTTGGATTGGATTTTAAAAAAAATTTCCAGTTTAACATCCTTTTAATAGCATAAAAATTTAACAAATTACCTGAAAAAGTAAGTAAGAATATTGAATTGTAAAGTTTTACTTAATTTGAATCCATATTTTTCAAGCTCTATTGTAAATTTTATTTTATGTGTTCTAAACAACTCTTTTTATTATTTATTATTATTTTACACTTTTGGTTTTATTTTGTATGCTTTGCTTAATTACGTCATTGATGTTGTATTTTATTTGTTCTAGGGTTCCTTCAACTTGTTGGAAAAGAAAAAGGCATGTTTTATTAATTTATATTTTGTTTACTTTTTTTAATTTTATGCTAGAGAAATCTAAACTGTTGTATTTGCATTACCAGTTAACCCATTGCGGATCACTGTCGAGCTCAGCTCGCAAAAGCGATCTGCTTTTACTTTTACCTCCAAATAGTTACAGTAGACTCTACTAGATTGTGTAAGCATCTCTATTCATCAACTGGGTATTTTTAAAAACGGGTTTCGTTTATAAAAAATGTCATCAATATCCAATAGATCACAGTAGTATGTTGAAATTGAAGAAGCAGTTTATATTTTGTTCAGTAATATAATACTGTATTTAGTTTAGATAAAGTGCATTTCTGTCCATGTCAGTGCACCGATATAGCAAGTGACATTGAGGTTATTGAAACAGACACCGAGGACTGAGATGAGGCCGTTGTTGTCTCCAAGCTTAGTCTATTCAATGACTCAGACGTTATCTCTTCGCTCGAACTGCATGCATGATATTTAGATTATGACTGACATCGTCCACGCCATCTTGATGCCGCTGCTATATTGCCGATGCCTGATACCCCAGTATGCCACTGTTACATCTAAGCAATTACCTGCAGTTTTATTGCGGCACGCTGTAAATGGTCTGCCGGTAAATTAATTTGTACCCAGACCCACCCACCCACCCACCCATAGATGTTCAGTGGCACTGACTCACCCGCCCGCCCATACACGTACAGTGGCACTGACCCACCCACCCGCCCATACACGTTCAGTGGCACTGTATGGGTTAAAATAGTACTGTATGGGTTAGTGGTTCAATACCACTGTACGTGCATGGTATGCTGGGTGGGGCAATACCACTAGGCTTGTATCGGTGGGTGGATGGTTCAGTATCACTATAGTATATGTGTGGGTGGTTGGTTCAATACCACTATACTTGTATGGCTAGATGGGTTGGTCATATCCACTGTACTTGTATTTGAGGTTTGGAAGGTGAATATCACTGTACGTATATGTGTGGGTAGATGATTAAATACTACTATACATGCATGGGACTGTGGGTAGGTCAATACTGTATGAGAGGGCGTGTGGGTCAATACCACCGTACGAGTATAGGATAGCATTAGGGGCACATCTAAATAAGTTGATCCGCAATGGGTTAGTAGTTAATTTTATTTAATTTCAAAGCCAATGTCCCTTGCTTTTCTCCTCTCAAAATAATCATGAATTCTCACACGTGTAGCTAGGTTGTGTAATAACTACAACTGTAAGAGTACAAACATAAATTTTACTAACATTATATATATCCAAGTATTATATATATCGTTCATAATTTAGAAAAGAGGTCACATTGTGTTGTTTGTGAAAAAGAATTTCAGTAGTAAAACTTACTTACTGGCCCATCAGCAATATCTCATTGATTTGATATTTATCGTTGTCACATAGTGGTCTATATCCCCATCAATGTCTGGAGAGACTACACTGTGAAAACAGTATTAGCACACTTCTCTTCGGAGAGACAGAGCTGTCATATTGCATCAACTTGGGGCTGAATCAATTAAGTGAAAGCCATCTAAATGGATTAAGTTTCATGCTTGGATATTAGAAACTTCTCATTCACTTAAATTTGAAATTGCAGGTTTAAGGTAAGCATTTTGATTGGGTTAGAGATTGCTCCAACTATAAAAATTAAATAACCTGAAATTAAGACTTTTTGTGCTATCCCCTTTGAATTATGCGTATCAGGGTTGAAGTTTGATCAGCATAACAGAGGCTGACAAAATGTGTGAATTCTCAACCTAACATAAATGCCAGTAAGTTGGCGAGGTCGTAGGCTGAGATCCACAAATTGTGCTGTAGCAATGTTTCCTCACAATCACGATATACACAGTTACGAATCTTACTTTTGTGGAAAATACCAACTGGCTCAACGCTAGCGCTCTTAGTTTTCGTGAATCAGAGCTATGGCATCTCTGCACTAGATAGCATGGCAGTTTATTATGTTGCAATACAATTGAGTATAAACCATTGAAATGTTAAAATTGTTACAAGTTTTATAACACTATTATTAACATAAACAACAATCACGTGTGGCACAACAGGATCTTTAGCTGGCTGCTTTACCACCATTTGGAGCACTAGCATCGCACGGTTGGCAAGCAAATTGGCTGTTTTGCTGCTGTATTTTATATAATATTATATTATCCTGTATTATTAATAATATAACATATATTATATACTGTATATTATATTATACTGTGGTTTTCTGGTAAAACCGCAGGTTGAGATTCACAAATAGTGCTGTATGTAACAGTTTCCTGGTGAGGCCACATACTGAGATACACAAATGGATGTATCAGAGTTTCCTCATGAGGCTGTGGGTTGAAATCCATAAATAGTGGTGTAGCAGAGTTTCCTGGCAAAGTCATAGACAGAGATCCGCAAATGGTGCTGTAGCAGAGTTTTGTGGTGAGGCCACAGGCTGAAATCCATAAATGGTGTTGAAACGGAGCTTCCTGGTTAGGCCACAGGCTGAGATCCACAAATGGTACTAAAGCAGAGTTTCCTGGTGAGTCCGCAGCATGACATTCACAACTGGTGCTCTAGCAGAGTTTCCAGCTGAGACCGCAGGCTGAGATCAACAATTGTTACTATAGCATAGTTTCCTGGAAAGGCCTCAGACTGAGATCCATAAATGGTGCTGAGGCAGTGTTTCTTGGTGAGGCCATAGGTTGAGCTTACCCTATGAGGCCGCAGGGCAAGATTAAACATGGGGTTACAAGTAGGATTCTTGGTAAGGCCGCAGGAAAATTTTAAATGGGCTTCAGGCCGAGATCCCTAGTGGGGCTGCAGACCGAGCTTCCTCACAATGAAGCAGTCAGAGTTTCACAAATGGAGATGCAGACAAAAATTTCCTGGTGATGCCGCAACTTGTGATCCGCAAATGTAGCTGGAGTAGGGATTCACAAAGGGGCTAAAAGCAGAGTTTCCTGGTGTGGCCACAGACCTAGATTTACAAATGGGGTTATAGGTAGAGTTTACTGTAAGTCTATAGGCCTTGCTTCCTCATACGAGTCTAGTGAGTGACAGGGTTGGCACACGAATCATTCAGAGTGCCCCTTGCCATGTATAAAAAAAGGGACTTTATCCCCCTAACTAACTTACTAACTAATATAAATGTTTGCCCACTTCTGAATGTCACAAATTTGGTAAATCAATCAATATCTACCGCAGAAATATTATTACATTTAAAATTTACAGTAAATAGGAGTAAGTGTAGGGTGTTATAAATTAAAAAATTCCCATAAGAAAAGCATTGTAAACTTGTCTGTACTGAATACAAATTGACGATGAGGTCGTGATCAAGCAAGAAAACTAATTTTAAGTTACTTATATGGCATGAAGGAATGAGAATTATAGTGGTAACAGCTAATTACATCAAGGCTGCATTAATCAGTTTATACCACCATTAAGTTGAAAATCTTTTAATTTAAAAAAAATTATGACATGGAATGTTTGTGGAGGGAAATATTTTTTATTTTTGAACTACACAATTTTCACCGACATATAAATTTTCATAACTAACCAAAATAACAAGTGATGTCTGTTTTATGTACAAAGTTGTAATCAGATAAGAAAACTCAGAAGGTTGGGGATTCAAGTTTATATAATCTTTTTTACAACTGTAGGGTTTTCAAATCTATGATAATTCTTTTTACTATGTAAGAATTAGTATTAGGAAATGAAGGAGAGCCATGTCCGAGCCGTCTAAGGTGTCAGGACTTTGAGCATGAGTTAGAAATAACACAGGTTCAAATCCTAGCCTTGACTGTAAGTTTTTATCAGTAGTATTTACCTTTTATTGTACTGGTTCTCTCCTTTATTACTCTGTTTGAATAATTTCCCCGTGCAGATCAGTAGTCTATAAGAAATGGGCAGACTGGGCAGAGTAAGGTTAAAGAGGAGATCGACTTTAAAAAAAAAAGAAAGAAAATAGTAAAAAAATTTTCAGGATACAAGATATATATTGCAACGTAACATTTTAAGCAAGTCACAAACAATACAATATTTGTCTGATAAAAGCAGATTGCTCATCAACTTCTTTATTAACTAAAATTAAAGCTATATGTATAATACACATTATTCTCAGATTAATTCCAATAAATTATCATTTAAAAAATCTGTCAAATCATAGTATTCTTTATTTACCAGCAATTTCAAGTTAGTAGTTGAAATGTACAAGAGGTTTTCCAATGAATTGCCAAACTAATTTGATTTATAATATATGGTGGCATTAGTCTCAGGGGCATTTACAAGAGAA
Source organism: Stictocephala bisonia (assembly GCA_035578905.1). Taxonomy (NCBI): domain Eukaryota; kingdom Metazoa; phylum Arthropoda; class Insecta; order Hemiptera; family Membracidae; genus Stictocephala; species Stictocephala bisonia. The sequence goes on from JAQJVL010000168.1 coordinate 1,707,459, forward strand.
GACTGCATTCTTTTCTTCTAATTCATTATAAACCTGTAAATGAATAAATAGAATAGAATATACTTTGTTTTAAGATGCACGAAAGAAATAAAGTGACAAATTGAGAACTAAGTCCACACATTTCACAAACCATTATGTAAAAATATCATTAATACAGGCTCTCCTGAAAGTAAAGTACCAAACTTCGGGAAATCGTTATATAGTTAAAAATAAAGAGAAAATCTAGAATAAATGTTTTCCAAAAATGCTTCTTTTACCAGGTATCTGCCATTTTGTTTTTTTCACAACAGTATTTTTATGATCGAGTTAGCTCAACCAATCTTTATGAAACTCGCTATGCATGTTGATAATAAAGACCTATTCTAGGGGAAAAATGAACTTGATCCAATTTAAAATGGCCGCCATTTTGAAATATTTAATTGGATCAAGTTGATTTTTTTTCTAGAATAGGTCTTTATTATCAACATGCATAGCGAGTTTCATAAAGATCGGTTGGGCTAACTCGGGAGATAAAAATTCTTTTTTGAAAAAAAACAAAATGGCAGATATCTGGTAAACGAAGCGTTTTTGGAAAAAACTGTATTCTAGATTTTCTCTTTATTTTAACCTATATAACCACTTCCCAAAGTTTGGCTCTTTAATTTCGGGACACCCTGTATATATAAAAATGTCTAGTTATAAAAAATATCAGAAATAGTTGTATTTACCATTAAATTCATTCTCTTTTCAATTAAATACCTTTCAAAGAGTAACCCTAACATGTTAAAACACAGCATTTTTTAGGTGTTTTTTGATCTGTTACTCGCATAGTAAGGAAAATTATGTATCTTCAAATAAATTAATATTACATATAAAAATATGTAATTTAATATTCACAATGTTATGAGTAAAATACAACTTACTGCATATAACTATCTCTTCCTTTTATCTACTCAAATAACAGCTCAAACACTTTTATTGCTCATTGATACATAGCTTAATGTTTAATGAAATGTTGTATTTATTGAAAACTGTCTGCTCTGATTGCTTTTTACTTTCTGATTTCATAATTATCATTATGTTAATCTACATTTGGTTTATGGTTGTTTGTGGATTAATTGATACATCTGGTTTATTATTAATTACGTACACGGAAGCCAGTCGTTATGTAAAATTGTTAATAATTTACAGGAAGATAAAATTCAAGAACTCAAAGAAATTGAAAGGATGCTTCAAGAAAAGAAAGGTAGAGAGTTTGAACTTCATGAAAATACCAAACAAGACAAGAACAAGGTTAGATCTTGAAAATGTTATGAGGGTTTATTTGTAATTCCATAGAACTTTGAAAATGGAAAACTTAAAAATGGAAACAGCTCATAACATGACTAACAAATTACTGTTAGTGTATCCAATGAAATGAAAATCTTCTATATTACATTCAGGTGAAGTTGGGACTAAGTCCCTTCTTCCACTTACCTATTAATTCTATCAAACTTTTGAATGGTACAGTACAACCTCGGTTATCCAGCCTAATGTGGCGAAGATCAAGCCGGATATGATAAAAGCCGGATAAAACATAAGTCTTAAATAACTTGGTATTATTGGAGAAACACGTTTAGTAACTGATAATAGACAGCATACGTAAGGGGAGCGCCTACAATTGCATGAAACACAACACGTTCTACAGCAATTGTAATGAAACGAACTATGTTTATCACGATCGCTAACTTTGACGCTACTTGTGGGTGTGTATCTAAAATGAACGTTTCCACTTCCCCCACTCGCGAAATGAACTCTTCCAGCCAGCCACACTGAACAGAAGTAAACAACATTGCCAGCTTGTATCTTCAGGTGCATTATTTAATTATTTCACAGTAACAAGCGAACTCTTGTCGAGAGAGGGTGACTAGTCAACCGAAACACTCGTGTACGACATTTGCGTTTCAAAACTAAAAATTGTAATTTTATCTTGTAAATAATTTTTATTGTTATCTACTTGCCGGATCAGATGACACGGACTGCCGGATAAAGCGAGTCTGGATAATCGAGGTTGTACTGTACTAATTTTTAAGGTTACAAATCTCAATAAAATTGGAACTTGTATTAAAATTTAATATATAATCTTCATTTATTTATAAAAAATAAAAATACACTTTTCAGATAAGATATATTATTTGAAAATTAACTTATCACTGTTAAAAGGTAGTGTGGCCAGTCACAAGTAAAATACATAATAGTAATATTTTATATTATTTCATTAAATAAATTAATATAAACAAAGAAAATAAAAAAGAGTCTAGCTTTTCATAAGGCAATGGGTCTAGCCTTTTGTACAGCAAACATACTTAATAATGAGATATTTCAAAGATATATTGATTTCATGATGGGGATGCGCAGAATGTGAAATTATTTCTTTTCTATTCAGAATCTTAAAAACAAATTTTCTTATAAAAAAGGTTACAACAAATATAAAGTTCTATAACAAAAAGTATATTTAAAATTCCTGTCTAAGGAAAAATAAAATCTCACCTTAAGAAATAATTATGTATATAAAGTTAATCTGTTTATCAACAATTACCTGAATCATAGTAAAAGTTAAGTTGAGGTAAGAATCTATAGTTTTGTTCGTACATAGTGTAAATTATGTGACTTTGTCAATGATTTATGCAATATGACAGGAAAGATTATTTATTTATTTATGCGCATATTCACATTTCAATTCTATAATAAGAGTCATGATTATAATAACATAGTACCGTTTATTGCATTAATTGTTTGTGAATTCAGAGATGCTATCTAAACACATTTAATGAGTTGAATATACAGTGCTTTCGTATCAGATCAATTAGGATGTTTGTAATAATGCATATTAATATTTTTGTCCTGTCCATTAACCAGAATTAAATAAAAATTGCATCTTTTGCATACATTGTTTTTTGTTTGGGTAAGCCACATAGTCAGTGGTCACATTTAAAATTTTCAGTATAAATTTAATATAACTTTGCTTTAAGTAGAAAACAGTTGAATGTTATCATTATTTATCATTAAATATTATAATAACTGGCATCTAATTTTATGTTTAAGTCAGGGGATTGATTAGATAGTTTATTGAAACTGGTCAGAGCAGTTTACTAAATGTAGTTGTGTATTTTAGCTGCTCTTGAGGCTATTAGAACAACAACAAAAGACAGAGGAAGATGTCAGCCGATTTCAGACTCAGAAAGAACAAGATAGAGCAAGGCTTTTGAATTATTTACTGAAAGGTAATTTGGGTGCTGGTAATTTTAATAATTCTTAAATTTTTGTTGAAATATTCCAGCATGTCAGTGCTGAAAAATTTCAACAAAAATTTACGTCTCCAGTAACTGCATGACGTTTCAAGTGGTAAGAAACTCCTCTGGAGGCAGGTGCAGCATTTTGTAGGATTTGTGTGTTTATTGTAATTTGTTTTGTTTGGCATTTTGTTTTTGGTTGTGTGTATATTTTTGAAGAAGAATATGTAATAGCTTAAGTTTGTAAAAAGTATTGTGACAAGGCCTGACAATATTAATGAAAGTTAATTTTGGCCACTTGAAAACGTGAGGAATTCCTTACCCCTCGAAACGTTTAGTTATAAAATACTGACTCTCTGGAAAAGTCCAAAGAAATTTAAGAATTATAATATCTTATGTCAGATTTATATTTTGATTTTATGATAGTACTACAAGAAAATCTCGATAGTTCGACACTTTTTGGACTGCAGAGTTGTTGAAGTATCAAAATGTCAAACCATAAAGAATGTATGGTAGTTATGAAAGAAAAACAATTTCTTATGAAAATTGTACCATATTATCTTTATGAATAGTTACACTTTATGAAAACTATAAACAAGCTATATATTGATGTATGTCGTACTGAGTTGGTATGGAGTACAGTACTCAGTTATTGAATTATGGGCAGTCTAGTACTTACAAGGTACAGCAACTTACAACTGTCAAAAAAATTGTAATTTTTAATCGTTATTCACTGTTATACTGTTATTTCCTTGATCTGCACCAGGCCAAACAATGCACAGACTGTCAAAGTCAATAATTTTACAACATCATGTTGCCATGGCCAGTGTCAAACTATCCAGTATAAAAATAGTGATCCATAATGAACTGTCCACCAGAGTGTTGAGAAATAACCTGTCTTACACTGACTTTGTCAAACAACTGAAAGCAGGAATTGAGAAGTGTAAAAAATGTCTACTCTCTGATGAATATCAATCTACGAGAAGCAGCAGCAGTTTGATGATGTGACCATGTCCTCACCAGTGACTGTTTCTGGAAACGTGAGCTGTTTCCAGAGTCAACAATGTCAACCAAGAACCACTTCCACAAGAACCACAACTTAGTAAGCAGCGGGAATGTAATGGTGTTAGTGATGTGAAAGTGATCTTAAAGCAGAGTACCACACAGCAAACTGACACTATGACACATTCAAGTGAAAGTGTTGAGATAGAAGCACCTCTTGTTGAAATCACTAGTGTAGAAGTATGCAATGAAGATTGTAACGATTTTAACTTTAAGATCTTAAATAACAGTCTTGTAACCAATGTTTCCCCTTTAAACTGCCAAACAATTCACCATCAGCCGCCAATTTAAGCTCTCAACAAAATTCAATAAATAATTTAATAAATTTTCCAAAATCACCAAGTTATACATTTTTCAATCAAAATATTCAGGGTTTAAAAAGCAGCAAACTATCATTAGAAATAACTTTAGATGAACTTAAACTAATGTAATAATTATAACAGAACACAATAAGTCTAATGCCGAACTCATTAGCTTTAAATTAAAAGGCTACTCAATAACAAGTTATTATGCTAGAACTACCACTACTGGGGTTGGTGTGTTGATCCTTTCATAGTCAGAATTGGAGGGTTGAGTATTGGCAGAAGTCTAGGAAGCCACAATTAAAGAATTCTGGATTTTTATATAGACTTAATTCTAGATATTTTATAAAAGAAAGAAAAAAATGTTATTGTTTCAGGGGATTTTAACATTGACTTTTTAGATTCTTTAAAATCTAGGGATTTAAAAAATGTCCTTAAAAGTCATGGAATGAAAAATCTGGTAAATTTGCCCACAAGGATAACTCCTACTTCGTCGTCATGTATTGATAATTTTTTTTTACAAATATTAATTTGTTCCAATTTAAAACTTCAGGCGTTATTACTGCACTTTTAGATCACGATGGGCAGCTCTTAGAGATTTTTAATATAAATAATTAAGTCTGCAAAAATCACCTAAAAATTTATTTGTTAACAGTATAAATTTATCAAAAGCAAACATGTATATATTTGTCGAACTATTAACTAAAGAAAATTGGCTCCAGGTTTTCAATGCAAACACTGACCAAAAATATGCAGTATTTAGTAATATCTTAAATTATTATTTCAGTTTAGTCTTTCCTTGTAAATTAATAAAAAAACTACACGTGAAAATCACTGGATTACTGATGACCTAAAAATGAAAAAAGGGAAATTATTAAATCATTCAAAAGAGCTCAGATCTCTAAAGATTTAGAATTACATCAAGATGTTCTTAATAAGAATAGGCAGTTTAAATAAAAACTTTTAAAATGTAAACAAAATTATTATGATAGTAAAATTGATAGGTCAGTGAACATTGGTAGAACAACTTGGGATAATTTATAATGAAACATATAATAGAAAGGAAAACAGTAATGAACCAATAACCTTAATAGATGATGGAAAAGAAATCTCTGATCCACATCTCATAATTAATACCTTTAATTCTAAATTTATTAATGTAGCACAATGTTTATCAAAAAATTGTCAGTCTTGACACATGCAATAGAACACACTGTAACGTCAACCTACTCCAATGAAATTCTCATTCACTTTTCTGCTGCCACCCTGTAAGCGAAATAGAAATTCTGAACATTGTTAGGTCATTCAAAAATAAATCGTCAAGTGGATATGACGAAATCGCTGTTAAATTGACTGAATTCTCAATTAATCAATTTCTTAAGCCCCATGTACATCTAATAAATTCTTTCATATCTGGAACCTTCCCTCAAGAACTTAAAATTTCCAAAGTCATACCAGTTCATAAAAAAGAAAGTAAAAAAACCCACATAATTATTGTCCCATATCTTTACTTCCTTCAATATAAAAAATCTTTGAAAAAACCATGCACAATAGATTAGCTGAATACTTAGAAGAGAACAACTTTTTGATAAAGAACAAAATGGTTTTAGAAAAGGAAAATTTACAGTAACAGCTTTAGTTACTTTTGTTGAATCATTAATAGAGGCCATCGATAGTGGCGAGAAACCAATTGGTCTTTTCATGGACCTTTCTAAGGCCTTCGATACTATTTCCCATTATATATTGTTACAAAAACTGGTATCACTGAACGGTACAACCTTGAACTGGTTAAAATCTTATCTCTTTAATAGATTTCAATACGTAGAAATCTTTTCCACAATAAACAAAAAATTAGTCAAAATCAATTCAACAAAATTAAGTACTAAGCAAGGTATTCCTCAAGGTTCCATCCTTGGTCCATTTTTGTTTATTTGTTATTTACAGGAATTTCCATCATTATTAGAGAACATTGCTTACACTAAAAGTAAAATTGTACTCTATGCTGACGATTTAAATTTAATCGTTTCAGGTAAAAATCAAAGTGATATAGAATCTGCAAGTCTAATGCACCTTTCAAACATTCAAGAATTTTTTCAAAATAATTCATTGTATTTAAATATTTACAAAACTAATTTTATTTCCTTTCACACAAGAGGAATAAAAAAAGGTTTTCTCCAAACATTAATGTAGGTGATACAAATATTAGTAATATAGTTAACACTAACTTTATGGGACTAGAGATTGATCAATATTTAAGTTGGAACAGTCATATAAAAAATACTTCAGGACTGTATATCCTTAAACATATATCATTTTTATGCAATCTTCCTACTTTAAAATCTATTTACTACGCCCAAATTCATGCTCACTTAGCTCGTGGTTTGTGTGTGTATGGGGGAACATGTAATTATAACTTGGACAAATTATTACAAAAACAAGCAATAAGGATAATGTTAAAACTTAAACATGATGATCACGTAAGAAAGCATTTTACCTCACTTGAAATCCTAACAGTTTATGCACAATAATATTTCACTGTATATTGTACATAAAGAACAACCCTAATTATTTAATTTTTAGATCAGATATACACTCCTATAACACGAGGGGAGAAAATTAAATCAATATATCTAAATACATCATTTAACAAATTCTCATAAATTCCAATAAAATAATTTATTTTGTGAGGCCTTTCACCTACAATGTAGGCATCATCAGACATCAACTAAATGATAATTTTAAAAAACATTTGTTTACAAAATATAACAATATGAATATTTTAAACATATGGTAGATTTAAAAAAATAATTAAATGTAAAGTTTGTATATATAAATATGAATACATAGTAATTTTAAGTATGGACAATGCGAAAATCAGCAATTGCCAAACATGCACTAGAAAAAGGACATAACTTTTCAAAATTTGAAGTTCTAAAACAAGTTAACAAAAATCAATTATTAGATGCGTCAGAAACATTCTACATGAACAAATTTAATACACTAATTGTAAATAATGAACCTCCTCCCATTCAAAATTCTCTGTTTATATAGTATAATTTAACTGAAAATGACTATGTATTCATATTTATATATACAAACTTTACATTTTATTAATATTTTTAAATCTACCACATGTTTAAAATATTTATATTATTATATTTTGTAAACAAATGTTTTTTTTAAATTAGAACTTAGTAGATGTCTGATGATGCCTACATTGTTAGTAAAAGGCCTCACAAAATAAATTATTTTATTGGAATTTATGAGAATTTTAAAAATTATTTACAATTTCCAATAAAGAACTTAAAGAAAAAATATCTAAACACAATTTAGCTTTCTCAAACGGCAAGTAAATACTTTACAGCTTTGCCTGTTGATATTAAACATGATCCAGAGATTAGGAAATATAAAAAAAATAAAAAAATTCTTGGTGAGAAATTCTCACAGTACTTTATCAGAATTTCTAACCTGTTGTGTTTGATATTTGACTTAGTTATTATCAAACTCTTGTTTCTTTTAACATAAGGACCCTTATGTATTTAGTAATAAGACTGACACTATTTAATGTACTAGTTTGTACTCAACAAATAAAGAAATTTTGTCTATTGTTCGTCGGTTTGTACTGTAGTACTCCTTAAGTATATCAAAATAGTAGTTGAGATAGAGTTTTTTGGTCCCAGAATTTAGTATTACCTCATAGTTGAAACTGTAGAATTTGATGTATTTTTATATTTTTATATTGTCCTTAAATTTTGTGCTTAATTATATTAATCAGTTCATAAACAGAAACAAAAGTGTACAGATTACATATGTTAAGCGAAGTTTATCTAGTTTATTTCATATCTTAACATGACTAGCCTCATTAATAAAATCAGTGATGTTCTTAACATTATATTTATATTAATGGTTCAAAAGTGAAATTAAAATTATTGGATAATATATTAGATACATTGTAATTATGTCAATATCATCAAGGGCCTAGAATGTTCATGAGGTTTGTGAATGTTAGGAATCATTCGTCGTGGCACCTTCAGATTATTCTTAGAAGCTCTTAATAAAACATTTTATGAAATTAACTACAAGATTTACAATCTTGTTGACTCATCTTGAAATTTTATTGAAGAATCATCTTTTAGTTTTAGACCGTTTCCTTGATAAAATCTTCAGATTTGTTTGTATAATCTTCTTTTTTTCAGAATTACAATTGCATCACTCATTAAAAAAAAAAAGAATAAAAAACAAAAACAAAACAACTACAATCACTTATCACTTATTTCTATGACAAGCACCACTTTAGAGAAAACAGTGGTCCAAAGTTGTAACTAACTAGGAATACTTTAAATTCATGTTTAAATAAACTATCAATTTTATTTTGTTCAATGAACTCAATAATTAGCACAGCCAACAAATAGTGTACAGTATATGTTTTTTGGCAGACCTAGAATAATATATTGGTTATGATTGGCTATGTGCTAATAAAACTGTTTTTAAAAAGTTCGTATAGTGTAATATTAATTATTTCACATTTAGTGTGTTATAAAACTTATCAAATTTTGTTTTATATAATTTAAGTCATTTATTTAAGATAGTGACTCAAATATTGTGCATTTTTCTTACGATTGTATATAATAATTTCACTGTTATCAGTGGAGAGGCAGGCGGAAGAGACTATAAATGATCTCTTGGCTGTAACTCAAGCTTTTCAGCGGTCAAACGAATGGCAACAGCAGGATTTGAAGGAACAGCAACTTCTCTCTAATATAAAACAACACACAGTGGAGTTACGTCGCACCCAGGTTATAGGTAACTTAATTCAAAATAAATATTTTTCTATGAAATTAAATCAATTTTATCAAAATTACTAAAATGTATTTTTATTTCAATTTGAAATAATATTAAGTAAAAAATAAGTTGTGATCTGTATTAAATTGAATATTAAATTAATTAATTCTCCTTATAAGAAAATGAAACTATGCACTAAAACGCAGTGCATAATTTGGTTATCAGAAACCTGGAAATGGCTTGTCAAATTAACCGCAAGAAAATCTCAGTAATTTCAAACTACAGATAATTTTATTTCAACGATGGATGGAGACTTGTGAGCTGACATTTTGGTAGAAGTAGCATGAATCATCATACCAACTCCTCTGTGTAAACTTAAATTTGAGTAGGACTGTTAACTATTGTCTCATACAACAAAATAATGAACTTTACTGTTGTATGAAAGAAAAGTTTTACATTTTTCTGTTGGTTACTGTATTTAATGCTACTTAGCTTAGGTTAATATTGTACTAAGAAAGAGACAATAAAATTAATGAAGTATTTCTAATATCTCAGAAAAGTTCTATTCAAATTTAAAAAAAAATCATCTTTATAACAAAAATTCTACATAATTAGTATCCTCTGTATATATGCAACTTATAATGGTATGGAGTTGAAGAATAATTTCTCTTTTGTCATAATAATAGCATATAACAACAGTTTTTCCATCTGTTGGAATATTATAAATAATATCTGTAAAGAGCTTTATGTAACAGTCAATCAGTAAAAATATAAAGGAATGTTAAGTAAAATTTGATTCCACAACTGTTAAATCCTATATATTAAAATAGTCGGGTCATTTAGTTCACTCACTTTCTGAACTTATTACTTGACAGATTTTGATGACATTTTTTTTCTATTTAAAAGATAATTTTGATTTCTAAGTCATTACGAAGCTAGCTTTTTGAAATTCCCATAGGTTTTTGGCCTATAGGGCGAGCAAGTTGCAATGTTATTCTTAAGAAGATTAATTTTAATTGACCAGCTGGTGGAATAAACTAATGTTAAATGGTCCAAATAATTTGTTAGGTTAAACATTGAGAGCAGCACAGTAAAATATTAAGTTAATCATAGAAGAGTGAATACAATATGGCTGTCTGTGTGTATGTTATCATCAACTGTAAAATAAAATGAAAACATTTGAAATATGCTGAGTAATAACATTGTTTGTTTGTAATTATTATACTATAAATAAAGTGCAAACCAAGTACAGTGAGTGAGCTACTGTAAATGAATTTAAATAATGTGATTTCACTTAATACTGTTAAATTACTAATATTTGAAGTAAAAAGTTAGATATCGAGGCTGAAGGCCGAGGTGTCACGAGTGCAGCGAGTGACGGGGTTGGCACGTGAAGTGTGCAGAGGTGTCCCCTAGTTTTATATTACATTTTAAATGTTAAGTTAGATTCCTTAAAAATATATGATTTATAAAAATTACCAATAATGAATACTTTAACACGAATATATTTTTAGTTTAAAATATACAAATAAATTTATATCTTCAGCAAAACGCGTAACTTTTATCCTTATTTCTTATAGATGCAATGGAGAAATTATTAGCAGAAGAGTATGCCCGTAAAGAAAAGATTATTGCATACGAAAATTCAAAGGCTGAAGTTATCAAGAATTCCCTTTTAAAGTAAGTAAAATGTATAAAATAATATTTCATTTACTTTCTAACTAATTCAGGTAAATAGATAAATTTAACTATAAAATTAAATTTTAATTGTAAAGAATACAACTTCCAAAAACTTTAATAATCATTCACAACCATTTAAAACAGCTTGTGGAAAATATAAATCCAAACAGGAACAGGAATAAAAAATAGAAATTAACTAGTAAATTTTTTTGGTGTGACAAACAATAATTTAGTATATGTGTATATACTTAATACATAATTATCAAAAAGGTATTCTTGAAAATGAGTGATGAATGCAAGAAATGCGATTGTGATGTGATTATAAGTAAAGTTTGTTGAAAGTGGTCTGATTGGCCATCAGTTTTCCATACACAGTGTATTCCCAGTGATGCAAGTGACAAACTGGACCACGAAAATATTGGAAGTGTTACCTGTAAGTTTGAATGTTTGTCAACCAGAAGTTGCGTAGTTGTGGTAATGAAATTAATATTAATAACATATTAAGGTTATTAATACAGTATATTGTTATAACACAAGCCATATTAATAACATAGTTCATTGTTGGAAGGTATTGCAGTGGTCCGGGAGAAGTTCAACACCTGTTGGGACATGACAAATGACACAATAAATAAGATGCAGGATGGCATCAAGAGTGTTGCCAGTGAGGTGGAAAATCTGAAGTCGCAATTTGCAGAGGTGAAAGCCAGAAGTGAAGATGTATCAATTAGTGCTGCTGTCCAAAAATCAGAGACTTACTAGCGAGTTAATCAAATTACAACCCGAAAAACAGCATACCAGAAAAATAATATGATTATTACTGGTGTGCCAGTTACACCAAAAGAGTATATGTTGTTTATATTGAGTTAACTTGCTGATTTTTTGCCTGAAATGAAATGAAAAATGGCTTTATTGACAACAAAGTGTACAAACAACAACAAAAATCACGTCAAAACATAATAAAATGAATAAACTAACTTTACTTAGCATATTCACTAATAAAACAACATTTTTTAATTAATTTTTTAAATAACAGAAACCTTTTAATAAGTATATAAAAATAAACAAAACTAAATACTTAGGAAAATTTTAATTAATCTAGTAATAACAGTTATTCATCAACATTCATACATTGCCATAAACATAATCCCTGGCTCGTGAAACAGTCAATCCTGCGAGGCCAGCAGCAGGCCTCTAACACAAGCCCGGAACCGAACCCGCTCAACAACGCCTCTGATATGATCAGGCAAATTATTCCAAAGTCAGCAAGCGGCCACTGTGAATGATTCGTTGTTTATAGAAGTTCTATGAATGGGAATTGATAACAGTGTTGATCCGCGCTGAGTATTTCTGGAACTGATCTTAGAGATGAAAGTAAAGCGTTCAGACAGATAAGCAGGTGAATCTAGATGTAAAATAGAATGCAGTATAGTGTGTATACGGAGCTGTCGGATTTTTTCCAATTTCATGAGAGAAAGATCGTTAAAAAGGGGAGTTACGTGATCTCTATATCTAAGATTGAAAATAAAGCGAATACAATAATTTTGGGCACGCTGAAATTTGTCTGCACGCTCAACCATCATGTCATTGACAACAACGTCGCAATAGTAAAAGTGGTGAAATATTAGAGTTTTTACAAGCATCACTTTCACGTTCAAGGGTAAATAAACAGCAAATCTTTTAACACTATGAATGCCAGAAAATACTCTATTACAAGTTTTGTTAGTGTAATATGTCCAGGTTAAGTGCTTTGTCATCGTCATACCAAGGTTCTTGACCTTGTCACTGTATGGAATTTGGTGGTTGATGAGTGTAAGTCTAGGTCAGTTTTCAAAATCGATATTTCTCACTAATCTAGGAGAACCTATCATAATGGCTTTGGTTTTACTTTCATTTAGTATCAATCCCTGTTTGAAGGCCCAAGTTCCATTAGCGTCATAGTAACAGTCCATGGTATGTCAGTTATAGAACAGTGACAGTAAATCTGCAGATCGTCAGCATACAGGTGAAATCTAGAATGCTTAATAACAGATGTGACATCATCAATATAGATAGAGAACAAGAGGACCAAGGACGGAGCCCTGAAGCATGCCATGATTAACAGGTTTCCAATGAGATTCCCTATCAGTATATCTAAACACACTGCTGACGATCATACAGATAAGACCTTACCCAGTCAATGCATCCAACAGAGAATCCCAATCTGGACAGTTTTAAAATAAGAAGTGGATGATATACACAGTCAAAGGCTTTATAAAAATGGAATAATGTTAAAATGTTGAAATCGAATTATGTTTTTTTTTGTCCATTGCCAAGTGAATATCATCAGTAATTTTTAATAGGGCACTATTAGTACTGTGGTTGGAGCGAAATCCAGACTGGAAGTTTGATAACAGTCTATTAAACTCAATAAAATATGATATTTGCTGATGTACTACTCTCTCAAGACATTTAGATAAAGCAGATAAAATACTGATGGGTCTAAAGTCAGAAGGACCTTTTGGAGACGACAACTTGGGGAGCGGCCAGACAATTGTAAGCTTCCATACTGATGGAAATTTCAAGGAAGAAAGTGATCTATTAAAAATTACTGTAATCATATGAATTACAGCAGGAAAGATGTGTTTAAAAATGCTAAGGGGATTTTGTTAGCTCCAACCGCATTGCTAGATATCCTCATGATCGCAGTCAGCACTTCAGCCTCAGTCACAGGTCTGAAAAATAACCGACCCAGGGGAGGATCTATCGGGGCAGCATTAATTTTTTGTACAAAGTCACGAGCACCAGATAGATCAATAGGAATAGGAATCGACAAAGTAATCATTGATGATTTTCAGATCAATATGGACCAGTTCGTCACAGCTACTTTTACTAATACCAAGCTCTTTAACTCTTGACCATAAAGACTTAGAAGAGTGCGGTACTGAGAAATGTCTGTAATAAAAGCGAATTTTGGCATTACGAAATTCTTGTTTGGTTCTATTTCTCAGTCTTTTGTAACTAGCCCAATCGATAGGAGATTTGGTATGTTTAGCTTTACGAAATGCGTCTCTTTGTTTCTGGAGATTATGGATGAAATTAGTGATCTAAGGTGCTGGCTGCCTGGAAACACGCTTTAAAAGTAATGGGATGTGTTGATCACAAATAGATGATATCAAGCTGTTAAATTTATCTACCATAAGATCAATATCAGGAGCAAAAAGGACTTCATTCCAGTTCAAAGTACAGGCGTCAAAGTAAGAAGAGCATCCTGATTAATGTATTTGTAGTTTCTATAAGAAATAAATTTAGGGCTATATTTAGGAGTAGACAGCCTGTACACACAGAAGATTAAGTCATGTCTTGAGAGGCCAGGAGCAGGATACTGTCCGTGGTGCATGACATGGTCAAGGTCAGAGACAGACATCACATCCAGCCATGTGTCAGCTGTAGCAGTATGGTGAGTAGCAGTCAAAGGTAGTATAGTTAAGTTACATGACTGGAATAGCCTGTAAAGTTTGCTTGTAGTAACATCTGAGCTGCTCATCGATTGCCAGTAAGAGAAGGTAACGATACTCCACCACATATAGTCATCAACATGTGTCCAGGCAAACCAAGGCAGAGCAGTTGTATGTGAAATGTCAGAGGAAACACTGTCTGAATGGGAACTTCTAACAGCATTCCCAACCAGTAAATATATTTAAACAAACAGATTACAGCGCAGAACCAGAAGTTTCTTAACCATGTCAGACAGCTCGTCAAGAACAACAAGCTAGCAGCCACCTGTGTCATTGATGGAAGGGTGCTATCCAAAAGGACAGCAACGAGCCAGCCCAAGAAAACAAGCAAGAGCAAGGAGTCCAGTGTATAGAAAACCCAGGATTGTCAAGGATGCTCAAAACAGAGTACAACAGCCACTACCTTATTGTCAAGGATGCTCCAAACAGAGTACAACAGCCACTACCTTATTGTCAAGGAGGCTCCAAACAGAGTACAACAGCCACTACCTTATTGTCAAGGAGGCTCCAAACAGAGTACAACAGCCACTACCTTATTGTCAAGGATGCTCCAAACAGAGTACAACAGCCACTACCTTATTGTCAAGGATGCTCCAAACAGAGTACAACAGCCACTACCTTATTGTCAAGGAGGCTCCAAACAGAGTACAACAGCCACTACCTTATTGTCAAGGATGCTCCAAACAGAGTACAACAGCCACTACCTTATTGTCAAGGAGGCTCCAAACAGAGTACAACAGCCACTACCTTATTTTGCTGTAATAAATATGAACCTTTAACTTAGAAAACAGCTCATCAAGACTTGAGTTTGGACTGAGGCATTGTATCGTTCAGAAACATCTAGGTAATTAGAGAGATGGATAAAAAGTGATTCAAAGCATTTGAGATGTGTTAAAGGCGGACGAAGGAGATGACATGGACAGAACGAATAAGTAATGGAAAAATGCTGGAACTTGTTGAAAAAAAAAACGACAGATTTGGAGAATGATGGAAAAAAGGAGGTGTAAGTGAATAGGTCATTTATATAGACACAATGAATTGTGTTTATAAAGTTGTGAGATCCTCCAGATGCAGATAATACATGGAGATGACAAGGTATGCATGAGACAGAACTGTGGGAAGAGCTACTGACCAATGTTAAGATTGAGCTGACATGATGATGAAGTATTTTGCGCATTGAAAATAGACTGTTTCTAAAGTTCTATTGCTTGCTATGGTTTTAAGCACAACTCTAAGTAACTTTGATTATGTTTTGGTTACTGTTGCGTGTGTCTAGATAGTAGTAATTTTAGTAATACTAGAGTTGTCTGTAAATGTAGGTCTCCAATGTTTTTTTCACATAGTAAATATAATTTTATTTCAAAATCAATTACAGATTCTGAAATTTTAGACATCATTTAGCTATTTTTGAACGGAGTCCCCATCATGATCAGTGCACTTTTGGCATCGCTTCAGGAGATTTTTCATACTAGTGTCATACCAATCTCCCGCTGACTCACACAGGAAGGAATCATAATAATTGAATTCCCTCAAGTGTTGTTTAAAGTTGAGGAACAATTATAGGAGTCACTGAGGCCAAATCAGGGCGGATGATCAATCATTTAACACCCAACTTTGGCAACGAAATCTGTGGTTGGTGACGTGAGGGGGAGTATATATATGGCTTTCATAGGCCAGCTACCAAAATAATAAAATATTTTTAAAATTTACCAATAAAAAATATGTAAATAAAATAAAATCTATGGTTCAAAGTACTTGTGTCTTAGTCTTTAAATATTGATCTTCCGTCATAGAGTTAAATCCAAGTTTCTTAACCATTAAAAATCTGCTTCTCTGATTGAATTAAGACCAGCTAATTCCCACTGAAAAGTACACAATGGGCACTCATTAACAATGTGATCCATAGTTTGAACTTCGACTCTACAATCAGATGACTGATCATTTGCCATTCCCCACATATATTTCTTGTAGTTGCATCTTCCAATACCCGTTCGAAAGCGATTCACTTAATTATTCCTTACGAGGTCGTAATAATAACAATAGGCTATCAAGCAATAAAAGCCAAATGTAGCTCTGCTGCAGGAGAATTAAAAGGCAGTACTTAACAGAATCACATGACAACAATTTTCACCTGTACAGTCTCTCCTTACTCACCTGTACAGTCACTGGCACTGAAAATTTTTGTCATGTGATCTGTTTCTTCTTATTAATGAAATATGTTAGTGGACTTGTCTTCTCAGGTAAGTTTGCTGATGCCCGGCCTAGTGCTCTTTAACCTAACCCATCTCATTGTTACCATCAATCCATGCAGATAAAAGCTACATAAATTATTTGTTAATTTGAGTAGGGAAGTGGAGTGGAGCAAACAGCTGTGTGAATTGGTACGGGAAAGAGACATCCGCCAGACTGCTTTGCTGGAAACAATCCATGCAGATACACAGCTGCATAAAGCTTTGGTAGCCACATTGTTGGAGCGCTCAGACCTGCGTACACAAAGCTTGCTTGTACAGACTTCACTGGTGCAGCAGCAACTGGCAGCTTTGACAGCAGCAGAGCTACAGAGTAGAGACCAGCATTCAATTGGTCATGTGGTATGTTAACCCTTTGTGTTCGTATAAAATTACAACAACCATTCCTTGGCCCTCGTTAGGTACAACAGGTGTGCCATTGCCATCTTGCTCTAGAAGTCATAATTAATTTGCGTGTGCGTCTGCAACACTCGTTTGGTACAACAGTTGTACCACTCCTAATAGCCATTTTCACTCGCATGGTACAGCAGGTGTACCAGTGTGGTGATTTATTTAGTCTCTAAAAAAATACAAACACCGATATTTCAGCTCGAAAAATGCTGCTTTCGATCGGAGACGAACAACACTAACTGGGAGAGGAACTATTTAGAGTACCAGAAGTTCAAAGTTTCTTCAGTCTGTTTAAAAATTAAAATGGTCTGTAGTTGAGTCTAGAACCTTTCTTCTATTTTAATTTATTTAAATTACTTTTGTGTTTGAATGTTAAAATGTGGCTAAATTAAAGTCAGATTACATTATGAACAAATATTAGACCAAGATATAGACGACAGTGATAAAGAGATACCAGAAAACAGACCTTGTAAATTTGTATTTGAAATAATTTAGAAATGATCACTTAATATAAATATTAGGTCATAATATTACTTGCCATTTTATGTGTTACATCAAGAATTTATTTAATGCATAGCTTTTTATAAACTTTTCCTTATGTTCTATAAAATGAGTTATACTTTGTAGGCTAGTTTACATTTTTCTTAGTTAAATTTTTTAATTATTTAAAATGTTTATTCAATATCATTGTTTTTTATACAATCACTTTTCATTTTATGTAAATTATGTTAAATGTATTGTATTATTTTTATTTAAGAATTGATATTTGTGTTTAAATTAATGTTCCAAAAAACAAATAATTTAATTTAAATAAAATTTTAATAATACTATTATTTTTAAAATGTATACATGGATCAATATGTTTTAACTAAAATTAATCAATTTAATAAAAGATTATGGCATTTAACTATTTAAATGCCAGCTCAAATATTAGTGACCTGAAGCACAACAATGCAATCAGGTGTTATAAATCCAAGTTGTAGGGCATGACGGGTGTCAATAAAATACAAATAGGCAGGTGTACATCGTCTGTCCAGTCCGA
Source organism: Stictocephala bisonia (assembly GCA_035578905.1). NCBI lineage: Eukaryota > Metazoa > Arthropoda > Insecta > Hemiptera > Membracidae > Stictocephala > Stictocephala bisonia. The sequence continues at coordinate 1,725,711 of JAQJVL010000168.1, forward strand.
GCGTTGGAGGATAACGTGTGCAAAACAGATACGACTTCTACAGCAATATAGCATTAGTACACCATGTGTACTATCCGAGTGCAAAGGGTTAAGAGATGTATATTCTTTAGTTATATATTTTTCTTTCAACTTTTTGCATGTTATGAATCTGAACACCATTCTATGTACCAATTATTTGTACTTTTGATAATAAATACTTTGTGAATTGAATTAATTACTGCTGAGTATGCTGCATATCTCCTTTTAATCAGAAGATAAAAGATATTACATTAACAATATAGTGTTAATTGCCCTGGCTTTTGGGCTATTAATAAATAGTCCTTTCTGAGCTAAGTCGAACAGGTAGAAACAATGGCTACATATGCTCATCTACACTCATTCGAAACCCATATTCGCCCATATCTTGACGATCAGCGCCTTAAGAATAAATAAAAATAAATAAATAAGTGTTCAGCTAATACAGGTGCACTATTTTATGAATAAATCATAAATGTTGGACTGTTGACAGAATGAGTTGGCAGAGAAACGTCAGAGACTGTCAGAGATGTTAATAGAACTGCTTCAGCAACAGGAAGACAGGCGAAACCATCTTGTACATACTTTACATGAGCTAGAAGCTGCTTGCAGTACTCAAGTTAGTCAATGTCTGTCTTGTATTACCTGGTTCCAAGAAAATTAATATGATAGTTTGGTAAATATGGAATACAGAGGTCTCCTCAAATTTTTATGATTTTTTTAAAGTACTAGTCAATATTAACTCCATGAACACGAATCCAAAGGAATTTTCCCCTTGAAGTAAGTATTTTTTACAAAAAAATTGTTTACTCCAAAAGCTGTATATTATACTTACATTGAAAATTTACTATTATATTTACAACGACAATTATTGAAATTTTGATGTGCTTTTTTCTCCTAAACATGATTATAACACTCATTAATACAACGTCCTAACTCCCGCACCTGTCGCTTATTCCAAACATGTTTTTCTATCACAAATTTAGGATATTACTCTCCTTTGAATATAATGTCGAGGCTTCACAATGAATATGCTTCTGATTTGGATATATTTAGTACATCCAATAAATTATTTAATAAACAATTATATTTGTCAATAGATTAATAACCCTCCATCACAGACTGTTAATAGTATTGCATGTTATTTAAATCTAAATATTTTTATTAGATTGTATCGCCTCTGTTTCTCTTGTCATTATTTGTTTCTCTTATCATTATTTATTTGTGTGTATATTATTTTTATCTGTATATTTATTAATCCGAAACTTTGTCCTGTTATTTTTATTTATATGAATGTGCACTACTACATATTTATGTCTTCTTGGCCTGGGTCTGGTCTCTGATCACTGGTTGATTGCATGTAAATTATGTTAATTTGAATACTCTAAATATGTGGACATTCAAGTAAATTTATGCAGTGGTAATGGTTAAATTTGTTGTTGTGAAAATTATAAAATATCTGCATGTTATTATTAGATATTATTAGTTATTAATGCTTTTTTTGTAATTGGCTGTAAAGCTGTAATGAAGCATTGTAAAAATAAATAAATAAATAAATATTGAAATATGACAACTTCATAGCTGAGATATTAAAAAAAAAAAAGTGGGTTAGGTTGTTAGTTTAGGTTAGGTAGGTTAGGGTCAGTTTGTTATAAGTTATGTAGAATCGAAAGAAAAATTTACTCGCTAAAATACTAGGTAACTAACATAACCAAACCGAACCTAACTTAACTCAACCCAACCTAAACTAAAGTTACCTAACTGTTTAGTTTAATATCTTGGTTATTATTTGTCGTAGAAAGAAATGGATGTCATATTCGTGTTTGGGAAGAAAAATACATATTATTAATGTAATATATGTTATTTTAGTATATATTTTTTTCTCAAAAATCCGTATTTTGGGTGGAGAAATTTTTATGGACTTGTGTTTATATTGAAATTTTAAAATAAAATTTGTGAACATGGGGTGGGACTTATATTCCATATTTACCGATAGTTTATGGTTTTTTAATAATATAGTTTTTGTAGGGTCGGTAGGTCTGGGGACGTTTTGAATTTTTATCTCTTGATACCTTGGGCAGTACTGCTTTTATACAAGACATTTTCCAAACAGACTGTCTATTGTTAGTTTTAGTGTGTCTATTTACAATCACTATTATCAATTGTTGGTGTTAAAAGAGTTAAGAACTATAATCCAAGAAATAATAAAGTAATTTTGGATCAAACAGAACTACATATAAGAATAATTTTTCTAAGCTAGGCAATTAAAACCAATTATTGAGATGTTAAACAAATTGTAGTTTTAGCTTATGTAATGGTAGTATCAATATCTGTAATCAGGACTTAATATATTTGTCTACCTCATTTCATATTAAGCAAGGTTAGTTTTTATTATAAATTCACTATTGTGGTTTCTTTGTAATTCAGTTCTTATTTCAGTAATACTGTTCATCCCAAAAAAACTGTTTATCAACTCTTCTACCAACTATGTTAACTCTTCCCTTCCCAGTGACAAACCTATAGAAACTGCCGATCCTTCTCCCTATCAAACCACTCCCCCTCCGACCCCGAACTGAACATTTTGTTCAATAGCCTTACTTTCACTCCTACTTCTCACCTAGATCAGTTCTCCTAAGTTTCTGATGTACAACTGAAGTTAAAGATGTTTTTTGATAAAAGCACATTCAACCTTAATCCTGCCGATTTGCCTGAAACCTGCTTAGCTCACTGCAAGCCTTTCTTCCAGTTTGACCCTCTACCTTTACCTCCTGACCATCCTTCTTGCCGATAAAGGTTCCACCACTGTTATTCTTAACAAATCTGATTATATCCATAAAATTAACCTCCAGTTTTCCGATTCCTCCACTCAAAAAAACTTGATTTTGACCCTACTGAAAAGCACAATCAATAACTGAAAAACTCCTCTTTTATTGTGCTCCACCAAAACCTAACCACTGTCAGCCAAATCCTATTTATCAATGAACAATCTACTCCACTCCAGTTTTATATCCTACAAAAAAACCTCAAAGGCATCATCCTTCCTCCTGGTAGACCTATTGTACCGAGCTATAATTTTGTTACCAAACGTATCTGCCTTTGTGATACAGGTGAGTGAGAACAGCCCTGACTACTGGCTCTGGCAGTATCAGTGCCTCCTAGACCTAAAGGTGCCCCATCTGGCCACCACTTCTCTGGAACCTGACCTTGTCCATCAGCTGGTTGCTTCAGGAGTTGCTCATTGTCTGCCTTTCCTAGCTTGTTGCTCTCTGACCACACTTACCTCGGAGCTTTTAGTTAAAGTAACCTGTTTCATATTTCATTATTTTTTAAAGAAATAAGCTCTTTATGATCCAAACAGTTTACCTGAATTAAATAAATAAAAATTGCTTATTTAAAAACATTTAATACACACAAATGTGAGACTCAGTTGTTTGCCAATTGTTTTTATATATTTGTATGTCATATTAATAAATATAAAAACAAACATAACATTTTACATTTGATCAAGCTTATGTAATTTTCTTGGAAGTACTGTTTGTTTCCGCCTTCTGCTATTCGATTTTGTTTTTAATAAATAAATAATCTTTATTGTCGTTTTACATAAAGCAAAGACACAGTCACATATACATCTAACACACATAGTCAAAACAAAACAATCATATTGCACATATACATTATTCAACCTAGAATGACAAACATGGTTAACAAACGGTCATTTAAGTAAACAGTAATTTACATAACAGGTATGATTCTAAAGTACAGGTCCAGCAATCTAGAAACTAATATCTTGCATACTGAAAAACTCCCCTAGTTCATAAAATGGATTTTTTAGCAACTAGTTATACAGTTTGATTTTAAAAAGTGTTGTCGGGTATTTATTAACTAAATCTTTTAATTTATTATAAATCTTCTGGGAAATAAAAACATGCCTGTGTTGGGTTCTACTCAGTCTGCAAAACTCTATGGCAATATTGTTTTTATTTCTAGTATTATAGCTGTGAATGCTGCTGCTAAGAATGAGGGATGGGCTATTTTTTAAAATGTATGACATTAAATCAAAAATATACAAATTTATAACAGTTTGATACTCGAGCTCAATGAAAAGTGGTTTGCAGTGGTCCAATGGTTGTGCTTTACTTATCAGTCTAATGGCCTTCTTTTATAAAATAAGAATGTCACTAACTTTAGTACTATAGCCCCATATTATAAGTCCGTATCTAATTATAGATTGAAAAAAAGCATAGTATGCGGTTTTTACATAACTTTCCGGGACACTGTCCATTAAGCGTTTAAGTAAAAAGATTACTCTAGATAATCTTTTAGAAATATACTCAATGTGAGAGTTTCATGATAAGTTACAATCAATATGAATACCTAGAAATTTAACACTGGGAAGGAAATCATTATACTCTTTTCTTAAACTCTCTTTTCTCTTCAGGACTCTGTCTTAAACTGAACATGATATTTTGGGTTTTAGTTTCATTTAATAAAAGGCCATTTGTCCTAAACCACAAAGATGCTTCATCAAGTGTTTCATGTGCAATGTCTTGTAAAGTGTTAAAGTTTGTGTTGCTGTTTAAGAATGTTGCATCGTCTGCATACAAAAATGATTTGGTTTTAATAGCACTTGGAAGGTCATTTATGTATAGTAAAAATAGCAGGGGTCCCAACACCGACCCTTGGGGTACTCCACACTCTACCACTAGTTCATTGGACCAGTTTCCATTAATTAAAACCTTTTGTCTACAATTTTTTAAATAGTCTTGAAAAAACTTAGCAGAAATACCAGTTATGCCATAGTAGTTTAGTTTTAAGATTAACTCATCATGTTCAACACAATCAAATGCCTTGCCCAAGTCACAGAGAGTGGCTTGAGCAAAGGCTTTACTCTCAAAAGCTTTTATAATTTCCCTAACTAGTGCATCAACTGCATCAATTGTACATTTATTTCTTCTAAAACCAGACTGTGATGAATTCAGGTAATTATCGTTTTCCAGATAGGTGACTAGTTGATCATGTACTATAATTTCTATAATTTTAGATATCACTGGTACAATGGATATAGGGCGATGACTTTCAGCAAGTTGTTTTGACCCTTTCTTAAAGATTGGGCGTAGTCTAGACAACTTCAGTTCGTCTGGAAAAATACCCTCTTTCATACATTTATTTATACATGTGGTTAAAGGATTCAAAATTATATGACTAATCTTCTTAAACATGTTATTTGATAAATTATAAATATCCTTGCTTTCAGAATTTTTTAGTCTTTTAACAGCGTTAGTGACATTATCAACTGAGACTTTCATAAAATAAAATTTATTTCTCTTGATAGGATGATTTTTGACTAAGCTTATACTATTAATATTGTTGGGCTTCGTAATATTGTCTTTTATTTGTTTAATTGAATTAATAAAAAAATTATTAAACTGGTCTGGGCTAATATGTATGTCTGTTTGTGAAGATGAGTTATTTATATTTTCTTTTATTAAGTTCCATGCAGCCTTACATTTATTTTTACTATTTTCTATTTTTTCTGCATTGTGAGCCAGTTTAGCGTCTTTGATTGACTGTTTATAAAGTTGTTTAAGATTAGCATATTCAGCATGAAGCCTGTCATAACTAGAATTCTTCACCAATTTGTCAAGAAATAAAAGTCTCTCTTTCATTTGGGCCAGTTCCCTTGTATATCATTCAATGTTATTTTTGATATATTTACCTGTGGAACACTGTTTTTTTAATACAGAAAAAAATGTCAAGTTATTAATTATAACCGAAAAAAATGCTGCTTAAAAAATTATAACAGAAAACTGATTACAAATGGTGCAGATTGTTCTTTGGTTCTTTTATAGAGTGTTTAGATATTTTTGAAAAAGTATTAGTTTTAATACTTAAGACAAGACTATCATGATCTGAAAAAGGAAAGTTAAAGATGTTACATAAGATTACAAGACCTGGGCAATTTAAAAATATGTTATCAAGGCAATGGTTTTTTGGGTTGGTTTATCGTTGATACAAAAATAATTATGCTGCCTTAAAATATTTAAAAACTCCTTTTTGTTTTTTTGTGGGATGTTATGTCAAAGCTAGCATTTATGTCACCTCCCATTACAATTGAATAGCCACGAAATGAAGAGATGAAAGTAAAAAATTTCTCCAGTGTTTCTAGAAAGATATTTGGGTCACCTGCAGGTGAATGATAAATTGAAACTGCTATAACTTTAAGGCTATCAACAGCAGCCATACATGCTTCAAAATTAAGTTCTGAGCAAAAAGTTGAGATATCAATTTTTAGAATTTAATTTTTTGTTAATAAGAATAGAGGTACCACCTTTTCTGTGATCTTTTGTACAGAAATCGGATACACAGTAGAAATCTTTTGGACACGCTAGATTGGGCATATCTTCATTAAGCCAGTGTTCAGATAAGCATATCATTGATATTTCATTATTTAGTCCTTTACTATTGCTGATAAAAATATCTAAAATATCTATCTTATTTTTCAGACCCTGTATATTTTAAATATAAAATATTACTATGGCAATTTTGTGGTTCTAAGGTTGTGGAGATATAACTAGCTCTTACGTTAGTTTTAGGGTAGTTACTGAAATTGGAACATGCAGAGTGATACTCTTTGTCAGATACTCTTAGTTTAAATTGCTGGCAATGCTGTGACCTAACTGAGATTTCTTTTCTATTCTAGTAGATTTAATTTGTTGAGTTATATAATTTTGGTTTTCAAATACCTGTCTTTGTACCTTAATATTATCATTTGTATTACTAGATCTGTTGTGTATATCGCTAGAGTTATTGTATTTGTCTTCTAATGTATAGATGACAGCTGGTAGTGGCGGGAAATCCTCCAGGGATTCGAGTGATAGGGCTCTGTCTTCTTGCCGCATACCAGGACTTCCTTGACCTTTCGAAAGAGTTGAGTGGTTGTAGCTTGTTTTACTTGATTCTTCACTCTGCTGTTGTAGGCCACGATGAACACTGCTCCCATTCTTAAGGATTGAGTGGTCGTAGCTCATTTTACTTCGACCTTCACTCCGCTGTTGCAAGCTACGATAAACGCTGCTCCCGTTCTTGAGTGTACTGTCTCTTGTACTTGTTTGAATTGTACTACAGCTGCTTGCTTTAGCACAGCGACAGATCATTTGATTAATGAGCTTAACGATATGTTTTTTCCCCCTTCTAGATAGATGTAGACCATGGCTTGTGTGGTATCGTCTCTCTAGTAAATTCAGGTCAAGCAGGATGATGTTATTGTTGTTTTGTGCTTGGCTTCTAATTTCATTAATTCTAAATTCATTCATTCACAAGTTCTAATTTGTTTGAGAATTGTGATCATGTCTACTAGGAAATTGAGAGGGATTTGCAAATTGTTTTGTACAACTAACAGTTTCCAATACCTACAGTCTAAAGACTATAACAAGATTTATGACTGATTCATCTCATTTAAAGGTATATATTATCCTTATTGCTCTTTTTTTGTTGGATAAGTAACCTGTGGAGCTTACTCTTTCTTGACAGATAAAGAAAACTTCATCTGTCATTAAACATATTTAAAGTAATTTTTGTGTTGCATGGAAGCGTCACTTCACACTCCTGAAAGTGGTATAAGACTTTTTTTTTAATTTTTAGTGCCTAACATTTAGTAATGTTTAATAGTAAAATATGAAATGGCTGTCACCTAACCTCAAACTTAATGACCATGTGCGAAAGTATAAGAGCTATACGTCGTTTGTGTTTGAGTTGTGTATGTAGACACTGGGAAGTCCATTAAGAGGAATGAGATTCAAGATTCAACAAAACCTTACTGAAATAAGATAAAGTACTTAAGTGGTAGAACTTTCACTTAGAACAATTATACAAATTAATTTTTTAAAGATTATTTCATAATAATTATTCAGCAAATGAGTGTTTTTTCTCTGTTTTACTTATCTTTGAGACCGTAAAAATAGAAGTAAAGAAATATCTATTAAAAATAATTATGCCTATTTTGAATAAATGATGATTAGCATAAATTAGCAAATATGTTATAATTTCTGTTAGGTTGGTGTCAAGAATGATAAAGAACGTGCTATAATTATGCAAGTAGTAGAAGACTTTCTGACGAGAAAAGAGTTTACTCCATCTGCACCTCCAGAGGAACTGCCCTCAGCTCCTCCACTTTCCTCTCCTGTATCTCTGCCAGAATGTATAGTCTGCATGTCACTGGAGGTGAGAATCCTCATTAGGTTATAGTGCATTAGGCCAGAACATGAGAGATATGGCTACAGCATTGCCTTGAAGACAAGACCGTTAAAAAAGTAATAGAGGAAAGTATATAAACACAAAATAAATGTTCAGAGCCACTAGCAGCTTCGCCACGTAAGTAGAGATTAGCTTAGATCCAACTGGCCGTGGTTAATTGACAGTGTTTGGAACTAAGTCAGTCTTCACTTGCCTGATGAATGCTCCAATGACACTGGAAATTGGTGTTTTTGTTTGTTTCTTAATACGTTTTTCTGTATATTGTGCTACTGGAATTGGCTTCTCAGGTGAGTTGCTGATGCCCTATCTGTCCTGTTATACTAATTCATTGCTTAATACCCTATAACATGACCAAAAAAGTATAAAATAATGTATTCTCAGAACTGATCAGAGATAATGCATCATAAAATATCCGGCAACATTTGATTATAGTTTAACAATTCAAATTTAGACTGATGGCAATTTTAGAATCTGTGATAACAAGATGCTTAAAATATATGAGTTTGCTGTGTTACACATTTCTTTATGAACTAAATTAAGTTTCATTTATATTTCTTTTTTAAGACTATTTGTATATAGTCTCAAAATATAAATTGAAAACTAACATAACCTCAATTTCCCTCTACAGTAGAGCCTCGTTATCCGACATTCCGTTTTAACCAACGTAATGGTCTCTAAAAAAATAATGCAATAAAAATTCTCTGAAAAAAACAGTATTGATTATTGTTCCATAAGGACGAAAACTGTATGTATCTGGTGAGAGTTTCTTCCAAACAGCGTGCTGTTTTGTTGCTGACTACATTGAGTGGGGACTTTACCTTGAAAAACTGCCTTTATTACAGGGGCGAAGTCAGGACTGTAAAGTCCTCTCTAATACAATCCCATAAACACAATAATACAAATACAACAAAAGGTTTAAGAAAAATAAGAACAACTTAAACTAACTTATATCTTTGTATACAACAAGTATAATAACAATAATAATAAATAAATAAACATATTGGCTTTACAAAAATAAAAAGAACTACTGTATATATAATTTAAACAAATTACCAGTTCATTACTTTTATTTATAAACAAAACAATAATTCAGATATTATGATATACACGCAAATAATAACTTACTCCACTGAAACAGTGAAAAGGAGAAATATGTCACTAAATAAAAATAAATAAGTAAATCAATGAAAGAAAACAAAAGAAAAAAATATGATATGGAAATACATACTCGCGCACGCGCGCACACACACACACACACACACACACACACACACATTTTATTTGTACATGTCGGCAACAAGCCACCATCAGAGCCACCCACCCCACATCTACAGATCCCTCAGCAAACGATCTTTAACCACCACCCAAAAGCGAGAAAGCTCACTTAATATTTTGATGTTGTTAGGGAGAGAATTCCAAAAATGACAAGCCGTTACAGTAAATGATTTATAATAAATAATTGTGCAGTGCATAGGGACTGATAGAAGAGATGCTCCCTGACATGTTTATCTTGTGCTAATTTCATGTTTGAACTTGAAATTAGTTCATTACTTGTCCGAGCAAACTACAAGTAGTTTGGAAGTTTAGATTTCAAAATCTTGTAAAGAAGTAAAAGTATGTGGTATTCACGAAGTTCTTTCAGTTTTAACATTGAGAGTTGGATATAAAAGGGAGGATATGATCTTCTCTTCGAAGATTGAAAATAAATCTGATGCAGTAATTTTGTACAAGTTGAAGCTTGTCCGAGAGCTTAACAGTTATGTCATTAATCACTGTATCACAGTAATTAAAATGAGGCAACACTAAGGTCTTCACCAGCATCACTTTTACATTGAAAGGAAGAAAATAAGCATATCATTGCAAACTGTATATTGCCAGCAAAAACCCTATTACCGAGTTAATGTAACCAGATCAGACCAGTTCAAAGTTTTATTCATAACCAATCCAAGATTTCAAACTTTGTCACAGTAGTTTGATGTTAGCCTCACAGCCTTAGTCTAGGAATTGATTCAACATCGACCTGTGACATAAGTCTTGGATGTCCAATAACGATAGCCTGAGTCTTATTTTCATTTAATTGTAGTCCATGTTTTAAAGCCCAACTTGATATGGCTTGAATGACTTGATTTACTAGTAAAACTGTCCGGTCTGTTTCATTCATAGGAAAATCATGATAAATTTGTAAATCATCCGCAAAACCCAATAAAAATCGGTTTTGAACAGGAGGCAAGTCAAGCATGTGTGCTCACTCAGATAAATCAGTTTTGAACAGGAGGCAAGTCAAGCATGTGTGCTCACTCAGATAAATCAGTTTTGAACAGGAGGCAAGTCAAGCATGTGTGCTCACTCAGATAAATCAGTTTTGAACAGGAGGCAAGTCAAGCATGTGTTCTCACTCAGATAAATCAGTTTTGAACAGGAGGCAAGTCAAGCATGTGTGCTCACTCAGATAAATCAGTTTTGAACAGGAGGCAAGTCAAGCATGTGTGCTCACTCAGATAATTCCCCTCCCTAACCCTATATAGGCATTTTTCATTTCATTAAACTTGTGAGCATACTACACCACTTTTATCATAATTGAGTGAATGATATTTTTAGGACAGACATCACTTGTAGAGAGGGGAATTATAAAAACAATCCATCGATATATAAAACAATGGATCGCTGGCTGAGCTTCTGAAATCGAGCCGGAATCAGGGGTTGTATCTTACATTTGAAGGCGATCTCAGTGGGCAACAGCGTTATGTTATAGGCCATTACAATAACGTTGCGGTATCATAGTAAATTCTCTCTAATATTAGTTTATTTCACATGTTTAATATAATAAAAATGGTTTATTTGTCGTAACACTTAAATTGAATTTCAGCTTAGTTTTTTATGGAGATACTTATTGCATTAATAAATATAGATGTTTGGATGATTATATAAGACAAAAGTGTATTGTAAAAAATTATTTAAACAAATCTCAAAATATGTACTAGGTAAAATGAAACAAATTATTTCTTATACCATATTGTATATTTCACATTAAAAAATAAGTAAGTGTCAAAAGACAAATTGTAGGTATAAAATCAAGGTTTCATATTAGAAAATAAAATAATTGTTGTCAATTTTTGCCTAATGGCTGTTTGATTTTTTAGTTGCCTGAGATGTCTTCTTTGGCTATATGATGAGATATTATTTTTAAAAACAAGCTGCAAATAGACTTCATTAAAAATAAAACATGACTTCCATAAAATTCATCATTGCTCACATGAACTTTGAAAACGGTACCTTTGAAATTGTTACAAACTCTGACAATCAATGTGTTTGTGACTACAGTTAAAGATAAAGATCCATTTTCTTAATGTAGTAGGATTTGGTAAAATAAAATGTGAACCTCTTAAATATCTATAAGCGTTTGGTGAGTAAAAGTATAGTGTCAAAGCAAATTCTTTAACTTTATCCGAAAATGTGTTTTTGAATTTATTTTTATCCTTATTTTTTAGGCTATTTAACAGTAACTCTAAAGGAAACCCTGTAAAATTGTTTTCTAGAATTTCAATTAATATATCAAGAGCGTTTAGTTTTCTTAAAACTAAAATTAAACTTCATTGACTTAATTTTAGTGTCTCTTCTTTTAAATCGTTGCTGCAATACTTTCACTTTTCTCCGCAATTTTACTTTGCGACTACTGTGGATTGGAACCGATTGACCTGAATCAATAATAGTTATTAATTAGCATGTATTTAGATTTTAATATATAAGTTAAAAACATAAATGTAAAAATTATTAAAGATACAAATTTTTAGCTAATGTATTATTTGATTTGAGTTTTAATTATTGTAATTTGTTTATAGGATTCTGGCTTTATTTAACTATTTTAATGTGTAAAATTGTGTTTGATTGTGTATATATTTTCTGAGATGATTAAACTTTATTTCTTAGTTTAATTTAATAATTTTTTCGTGTTATCGTTTAATATTTAGAACCATCATAAATTAATAATGAGAAATATATAATACTATTGGTTTTAGTGTGCTTTTTGATAATATTGTACTATTATTTTTTAATAAACTGTATTTGTTCACAGTTTGATTTGTTATTTATGTATTTATTTTTTTTACAAAATAAAAGCTCTATTATATTTTTTAAATGAACTAAAAACTAGGTTATTATGTTTTTGAAAAGAGAACTATTATAAATGAATGCTAATGTTTATAAACTTACGGGAGTCTAGTCTGTAATGAATAATTCTTGAGTTGACGTGCTAGTTTCCAACAGCTTTGGTGGTGGCGGAGCTGTCGGTGGGGTTGGCAATGAATGGCTTTGTTCAACCGATGATACAATCTGAAACCAACGAACTATACTAATACTATTTACAATATAATAATTACAATACTATTTATATATCTATGTCAGAAACAAGGCACATAAGCAAAATAAAGACATATAACAACAATAATAGGGAAAATATTTAACAAAAAAAGTTGCAGAAAAATAATAAACCAAACGATTATTACTTGAGATATTTCACATTGCACACTCTTAATAATGTTTTAATTAAAACTTTACATATAATTTACATTCAAATGTTCAATCTTATAAAAATATACAGCAATAAAGTTACTCAAAACTTATGAATGAAAAGTATATCTCAGTGGTGTAATATTTTCTCTTTAGATTATTAATAATACTAAAACGAACAGTAAACAAAATATTAAAAAGGATAAAATAACTCAAAGGAATTATACTAATGTAACCTACTTTGTATTATATATCAATGTAACTCACCAGTAGTGGGTTTCTGTTTATGCTTCTTCTCTGTTTTTGCAATGGAGGTTGCATCTGATCTTGGAAGTAAAAAATGGTGGGCACTGCATAACTTTTTAGAACTCTCCTTTTTGTGTTAGGCATAATTAAATGGAAATCATCTGCAGTAAAATGTTTACTACGTAAAACACTGTATTTGGTGGGTTTGAAGTATTTCCTTTTCATCGCAGTAACCCATTTTTTAAGGAGGTTGCCATTCTTCAAGGGGAAGCTAAAAACAAACATTTTAAGTTACGATCACTTAAATGTGAAACAAATTATATAATGAACATTCATTCTGATCTGTAGTATGGCCATTTATGTTATAAATAAAAATTAACTATAACAATATGATGAATGAGATATTATAAATCCTGATTCATCATTGTAGAGAAAACACAAATTTTGTTATTTTGGCGATGTTAGCTTATGTATCAATGAACATTATTCGGAAATAATATTTTTTAACACATTTCCTCAGGGGTAGCAAAGTCTTCGAAATTTCCGTTTAACTATACTAAAAATATTTCCTTATTTTAAATTTGTTTAACCGGTTTCCTATGCAAGTAATCCAAATTAAAGTGTTGTACTGTATATAAACACAATAAAATCCCGTCTGCCCACTTAGGGTTATTTTTCTGAGAAAACGGCTCGGGAAAAATAAAAACAAATAAATAAAGTTGTTGAAATAAGTAAAAAGGTTTATGAAACTGTAGTACTGACTATGATTGTAAGAATGTATATTCAGGATCTATTTACAAAAGCAGCTGGACAAAAACAAAACTATCAAGGCAAATTGTGAACTAGAGTTAGACTACTTTCACAAATAAACTTTCCAAATTAAATATACAAACAAAATGAATACTTACTTGTGGAAAGAAACGTCGCTGTCTTTTTTCCATCTTAATGTGCAGTTGTAAACGGTGCAACTCTTAACCATTTAAGTTTAAAACATTTATGAAATAAATAGAAATGTAAAGGCATGTTGTGTAACTCAGTCCAGACAGCAGAAGTATGAGGATGAGTCATATTGTGCTTTCCCATCCAAAAATAACCTAATAAAGAAGGAGAAGTCACCTGATTTAAGTGCGTGGGAAATACTGTATTGCTACTTTATGCTGTCCCGTTCTGCCTACTAGCCTCTGATACTCTGTATGAGCTTCTGCAGTACATAGCTGTATGTGCTCAAAAACTTTAACACAGCTCTTATGGGCAGTCGGCGTTCCATTAGTATAGTTCGTTGTAACGATCACGTAACTCGTGCAATTTTATTCCTTTAGTTCCTAAATAGTTACAAGTTTTAGTTTGTTGTATTAAAAAATTAGGCTTAGTGAAATGGCTTTCGAACGTAGAAGAGTTGTAGGGCTTATGGAAGATAAGCTTAGTGCCATTTTTTTTTTTTTATTATCACTCCCTGCTAACAGACATTTTTACTTATCAAATGTCATGTACTTATCAGCACATTTAGGTAGGATAAGTGTGGCTCTATTGTATTTACTCTGTAGTAATAACACTATTACTTACTTTTACTTACTCCCAGGGCCATCTATATCGCAGGTGATATTTAGCCGCACCAACAAAGCCTCTTCAGATTGACATGTCCTCTGCATTCTCTTCCATGGCTCCAACTCGCTGTATATCCAGCCTAACCTGGTCCCACCATCTTTGTTTTGGCCTCCCACAAGTTATAATAAGTAATAGTAATAACACTATTACTTATTATAATATTAGTTTGCATAGTACCTATCAAACTGTTGCTAAAATTGGCTCATGATTGTCAGACTTTAAGTATTAACTAATAAACATTTTTGTAACTGTTGTAGTGTGCAGTAGTCTTTGTACCATGTGGCCACCTCTGTGTCTGTGTGGGCTGTGCCGCTCAGTTATCATTGTGTCCACTTTGTCGAGCTTCACTGGACCGCAAAATACATATAATTGTACCTTAATTCTACCCATACTTAGGCTAATTATTGTTATTTATGAGTAAATTGTGGAGTTGTTTTTATAATCATCATTAATAATGACTTTAAAAGCCTTATCTTATAATGTAAATTAAATAAAACTATTGCCGAGAAACATATATTAATGGCTTGGTAACGAAAGGCTGAAAATACAATTCTGGACATAGTATAAAAACTAGTCATTGTTTATGGTAGAGAAACTGTTATTCTCAGCTTCTTGTTCTCTAACTAACTATTAACAGGTTGACTGCCAGAGTATCATATCTGATACTCATGCCGAATGCTTGACTGCAAAGCCTATATATGGAGAGGGGCAGCCTATATGGCTTGAGGGGCTAGGAGAAGGTTTTATTTCAATACTTTAAAAACTGCTCTTGTGTCAAATCAAAATATTTTACTTTTATATTAACCCACAAAATGTTTAAAATAGGTGAGAATCAATATTTACAATCATGGCCTCCTGTTATAAAAAGTAAATTTAGTTCATACAATAAATCTCAACATTTTCTTAAAAAGAGTTAATATTCATTACAATAAAACCTAAATAAAATTGTGTATTTTTAGATCTTAGGCTTAAGTGGCCAGTGTCATAACTAGAATCCATAGAATAGAATATCTTTTATTGTCGTACAGGCTACAATAAGCATTGACAAAGTCGTTTTTCAGCAATCATGCCACGTTACCATTACATAGTTTTATAAATAAATAATAAATATACTAATACAATATAGCAATTACACTATAGACAAATAATTTAACTTATAGATAGTGTACAATAAATGCCTATAAACAATGACAAAGTGAATATGACTAACAAGAACAAATATTATCATTTTTAATATTATCCCTGCCCAATCTCTTACAACTCAAAATCCCTAGTTTAAAATTCAATCTTAGTGACCAAGAAAAATTCATTTATTGAATAAAAGGGATTCTTAAGTAACCAATTATAAAATCTGATTTTAAAAACATTGATTGAATAAAGATGGATGAGGTGATTTATTTTATTATATACCTTCAAGGATATTACCAAATGACTAGAAAGTGATTTACTTAACCTATTGAACTCAATTGCTGCTTTTTCTCTGTTACGTGTTTTGTAGTTGTGTTTGTCACAGTGTAAAGTTATTAGATTCTGATTTTTTTTTAAAATAAATGAAGTTAAATCAAATATATACAAGTTGATAACTGTTTGCACTTCTAGCTGAATAAGTAAAGGTCTGCAGTGATCTCTCATTTCTGATTTTGTAATTACTCTAATTACTTTCTTTTGAAGAAGTAATATTTCATTGATTTTTGAACAGTTACCAAATAATATTAAACCATACCTAAAAACTGATTGAAAGTATGCATAATAGGCCGTTTTTAGGTAGTTAAAAGGTACGCAAAAAGTCAGTTGTTTTAAAAGATACACCACCCTTGATAATTTTGACGATATATAGTCAATATGTGGTTGCCAATTCATTTTATTGTCAATATAAATACCTAGAAATTTATATTTTCTGGTGACAACCGCGTCACGGTGCTATCTACACTATTTACGAGATAACCAGACATTTCACGCATGCTGTGATGAGGCATCCTCAGTAGTATCGCTGAGATATCTGGTTATCTTGTAAATAGTGTAGATAGCACCTTGACACGGTTGTCATAGGAAAATATAGATTCTAGTTAAAATTGTATATTATAATATTTGAGACCTGATTAGTTTCCATAGTTTTACTTGTTACATGTTTTCACTTAGTTTATACCTGTTTCACAATTTCACTACTATCAACAAACAAGTAGTAAAGTATAGTTCATCCACCACAACTGCTAACATGTACAAGGAAATGTCTATAACACCATAAAAACTGACAATATATAAAGCCTCTACATCACTGCAGCCAACTGAAAAATAAAAATATCCTAACCATTTTCTTGCTGCTAATTAGAGAAACAAATAGTTTGCCAAGGATAATACATGTAATGTATGCTATCACTTATTACTATTCAGCAACTAGAATGTTGAATATCTTTAATATATAGCTTAAGACAAAACCTTAAAGTAAACAATGCAGCCAAACCCCTGAGTATCACATACTCATATGATATTCATGACCTCTACAAACAAATATGGTGAGTATAAGATATCATACTCATGGCAGTCAAGTGTAGGAACAAAAAATTGACCTGGCATTCAATCTGTTAACCTAAGGGGAATTATATGCTTGGCTTGGCCCAGCCTTCTCTTCAAATGCCTGAAATATTTCCAAAAATCTGTGTTTTCCCTACACTTACATTGAAGCATTTTTCTGCTTAAATATATATTAGCACCAACAGTTTCTGTACTCTTCAAAGGCACAAGCAATGATGGAAATGGTTATTTCATCGCTAGTAACAAGGTTCGTTCACAAACTCAAACATTGACCATTACTTATTTCTTTTGCTTTTGTTAGATTGTTTTAGGCCTGCATGTTTATCTTTGCTTCTTAATATAACATTTTTAACATTAAGAACAATCATGAGAAACGAATCTTAACTGCCCAAAGTTATAAAATATATGCAAGTAAACATTGGTATTTATTGTCTTAACTAAACGTCCTATTTATGTTCATTCACTTATCTCAAGGCTGTCTTTGTACAAGAGTATTTTATATTATGTAAAAAGGCTTTAGGCTAGGAATTAGTATATTGGAGAGATAGGACATCAGCAAACTTACCTTAGAAGACAAGTTCACTAACACCAGAGTAGTAGTAAAAAAATTCAAAAGAATCAAATAATCACAAATTTTCTGTACCACTGGCACTTTCTTCAGGTGATACTGACTTGGTGGGAGTTGTAAATCCATAGATAAAAACTCAGGTATTGATGCAATTTTTTTTCAGTTGGTATATACAATGTAAAGTTTGCTGATGGTCAAAATTTTGGTTATGCCCAAAAATATGGAAGGTTGACCTTACCAGTGAAACCCTCCGAAAACGCATGAATGGCCATAGACATGATTGCAAAGTCCAAAATTCTGAAAAAACTGTCCCTGCTGATACTCTTCTCCATAACCAAAATTTTTACCAGTATTACACCACTAAAGTAATCAAATCCCTTCCTTCCCATGACAATAGTTCCCAACTCCGAAAGTTGGAATTAGCACACCAATGGATAACATAATCCCGTGACCCACCTAATCTGAACATAAGACAGACCAATTCCCTTCAACCCCTTCCCCATCAGCAAACTTCATATATACCAACTGAAAAAAACTGCATCAATACCTGAGTGTTAATCTATGGATATACAACCCCCACCACTGCCATCTACCCAGCAATAATGAAAGCCAAGTCAGTCTCTCTCTCTCTCTCTCTCTCTCTCTCTCTATACTCACCTGAAGGAAGTGCCAGTGGTAAAGAAAATTTGTGATTCTGTTGTGTTTGTTACTACTACTCTGGTGTTAGTGGACTTGTCTTCTAAGGTAAGTTTGCTGATGTTCTTTCTCTCCAATATACTAATTTGTACAAGAGTATTAATACACTCTTGGATTGCAGTCTATTTTGAGTTTGCACATTTAAATGTTTTTAAAGTTGTTAAGTTTATGACAGTTAACTATTTATTTTGTTTTTAATCAATTTATTGATTAATTAAAATTTATTTCATATATATTTAATGTCATTTTTACGAAAAAGACCTGCTAATTTTAGATTGTGACATAAACACCTCCATTAAATTGCTATATAAAATTTACTTGTACAGTGGAATCCTGGCTATACAGATTGCAACCATCCAGATTCACTCTGACCTGGATTAGGTGCAAATTAAGATGACTTATTTTTTCATCTGTAAAAACACGTCGTTGACAGCGCCTGCAAATGTTTGACTACTGTATGCCTGACGTAGATGCATAGTGGTACAAAAGAGTAGAAAATGAAGGCGCATCTCCTCTTCATTATATGTGTATTAAATATTGCATTATGAGATGTCTAATTATGAGACAATTCTAGTTATGAAGTTGTCGACAAAATTCAGACAGCATCTAATAGGAATAACGTAGTTATCGCCGATGTTTGAAAGGTCACCAACCTCACACAGACCATTTAACCTAGTAGGCATAACCACATAACCAAAATTGATGCTATCCAGATCAGACCACCGCCACATTGATCCAGATAGTCAAGAGTCCACTGTTATGGTGATTTCTCAGTAAAATATTTAAAAGTCGTCAGATATATGATTTTTAATAATCATAGTAAAAAGCATTAGCTTTTTAAGATGATTATTAGCTTATAGTAATTTATATATACTCTTAATTTACTACTATGAACAAAGTATTGTTGATTTGTTTATCAAATTATAATATAATGTATTAAATGTTAATGATTGTGCACAAAATAATACTGTAGAGACTGTTAAAAATATTTTAGTAAAATGCTTATTGTTATATTAATTAGAATATCTTTAAGTTTTTATTATTTGATTTTAAACAAGTTTTTAATTTCAAAACCAAGTGATTGTTGTATTACCTTTAACATTTAAACTAAGAACAAATGATTTACAATATCAAACTCTTAGTAGGTTCATCGAAATAGAATATAATTTTTTATTTTCTCTAATATTTACAATCTTAAAACATTAACATATTGAATGTAAAAATTTTGGCAGAGTGTTCTAAATGATGTAAAAAATTTATTGTTAACGAATGATCTTAGTTTATGCAGAAATAAATATCCAGGATTAAATTAAATGCAGAGTACTGTTGTGTAAGGCGTGCTGAAAGGCCTCCCCACCCTAGGCCAGAATACTTACCTTACTTGTAATTTATTGACTCAGTAATTGACTACCTACTCAATAATTAATTATATACAGTTGACTTTCACAAATCCGACTAAATTTTACGAACTAAGTCTAAATCCAGAAAAATTTGGATTTCATGAAGGTTGGGATGACTTATCAATTCTGATTTCGGTGAAAAATATGAAAATATATATTTGCTTTTATTTGCCAATACAAGAGTGACATTGTGGAAAACACATAACTCTCTATAGTAAACTAAAATGGGCTACTGACTGCATTTTACTTCAGTATTTTACTACTGTTACGGACCCGGTAACAGGGCAATGTTATTAAACATTGTCATTCACATTACACCTGGCCCGGAATATTTATTAGCCCGGCTTATTGTACACGTAAGTGCAGTCCGGATGTTTCTTAAGGAATCGGATGTCAGGCAGGGACAATGAAACTAAACGAGCATATTGACACAGGCTCGCAAATGTCAAAACAAGAGTGGGAATAATAGTAGTTTCATTTCAGTTTGTCTACTCCATTTGTTTTGTGAAATGACCATGACGAAGTATGATGCTATTTCACTCATCATGTCAGTCGAAATGAGACCACGTTTGTGGGATAAATGAATTGATTTGTATAAAGATAAAGTCATGAAACAGAAGGCCTGGAAAGATGTGTTTACTTACCAGGTTGACGACTTTGCAGAGTTGGGTAAGAATGTGCAAGAAAATCCAAGTTAAAATGAAAAATTTTGTACATTCAATAATAAGATAATAGATCTGGCCCAGTTTTGCTGGTGTGTGTGAAAGAGCACTAAAGGTTCCCTCATCAGAACAGTAAATTGGAATGGAGAAATGAACAATCAAAATAAAGTGTCACAAGTATACTGCAATAAATCAGTTTTCTAATCTAAACGAATGTTGTCTTGGTCGTTGGCATATAATGGATCGAGGTGTCATTGCAGACATCCCTGAATGTAAAATTGCCTAAACTTTATTCAGTAAATTTGGTGAGGAAGAAAAATCATACAAAATATCTAATAAAATCAGAGTCTGATCTTACAAAATTACAAAGCGTATTTTGTATTTCTAGTGCCTACTTTGTTATAAAGACTGGATTACTGTATATTATATTTGAAAGTGTATACTATATTGTTACTATACTATAATTACTATACAGGGTGATCAACTCAAGGTGGGCCATAATTGGGATCTCAAAAAGTACTAATTTTACCTCTTTTTTAAGTTCATTACAATTATGCAGTTCAAATTTTAATATTCGATTGCCATTTTACAAAATGACGGTCAACTTTGAAATTTCTTATGGAAACCCCTATTTTTTTTATGATTGTTATAGTTTTTACTGGTTATTGTAAGACTTTTTTACTTTTGATATACTTAACCGTTTAGCTGCTAGGAACACTGAAATTTTCAGAAATTCTTATACCAACAATTTATTCGCATATTTTAACATTTAAAAATAACAAAGCTTAACTCAGTGTGCATTATTATTTAATTTAATAACAAAAACCTGTGTTGCAATTTCACAAATACACTATTTTATTTAAAAATACTGAAAAACCTTAATGCAAGGTCTATTGTGTAAGGGTAATTACAGTTTAAGAAGTAAGGTTAGGTTAAAGGGCACTAGGCCAGCAATTAGTATATTGGAGAGAAAGGGCATCAGCAAACTTACCTTAGAAGACAAGTCCACTAACACCAGAGTAGTAGTAACAACAGAATCACAAATTTTCTTTACCACTGGCACTTTCTTCAGGTGAGTAGAGAGAGAGAGAGAGACTGACTTGGCTTCCATTATTGCTGGATAGATGGCAGTGGTGGGGGTTGTACATCCATAGATCAACACTCAGGTATTGATGCAGTTTTTTTTCAGTTGGTATATATTAAGTTTCCTGATGGGTGAGGGGTTAAAGGGAATTGGTCTGTCTTATATTCAGATTAGGAGGATCACGGGATTTGTTCAGCAATAGTGGAAGCTAAGTCATTCTCTCTCTCTCTCTCTCTCTCTCTCTCTCTCTCTCTCTCTCTCTCTCTCTCTCTCTCTCTCTCTCTCTCTCTCTCTCTCTCTCTCTCTCTCCTCTCTACTCTACTCACTGAAGAAAGTGCCAGTGGCACTGAAAATTCTTGATTAAATGATTCTTTTGTGTATGTTACTACTACTCTGGTGTTAGTGAACTTGTCTTCTAAGGTAAGTTTGCTGATTTCCTATCTCTCCAATATACTAGTATAAGAAGTAATAATAAGTAACATTATAAAACAAAATCACATGATTGTGTTGCTAGGCAATAATCAGATGGTTAATTATTGCAAATTTTCACTTTGGTTTTAACTCACCTAATATATTAACTGCCCTGTTACCGGAATCACTACTGTTAACTGTCGTCTGTTATACTGTACTTGCACTTACCCTATACACAGTTTTTGCATTCACAAAGTTTTTCAGTATTTTTAAAATAAAATAATTTATTTGTGAAATTTCAATAAGTTTTTATCATTTAATTAAATAAAAATAATGCACTCTGAGTTTCACTATTTTATTTGTAAATGGTAAAACATGAATTGCCTCTTAATAAATTGCAGATCTAAGAATTTCTGAAACTTTCTGCGCTCCTAATGGTTAAACAGTTAAGTATGTCAAAATAATATCAGAGCTAGTCTTAGAATCACCAGTATAATCTAAATCAAACATAAAAAAAGAGGGGTTTCTATAAGAAATTTCAAAGTTGACCGCCATATTGGAAAATGGTGATCGAATATTAAAATTTTAACTGCGTAATTGTAATGAGCATAAAAAATTATGTAAAGTTCACCATTTAAAGTTTGCTGCAAAATTAGTATTTTTTGAGATCCTAATTCTAGCCACCTTGAGTTAATCACCTTGTATAATAATATGATTCAATTTTTTTATTTTTTTTTTTAATACTCAGTAAATTCTACATTTTGTTTGATAAATAACATTTCAGAAGTTCATATGATAACAACTAACTTTATTAATATATTATTTAAAATATATAAATACTAGAAATATTTTCTTTTATAAATTATACCTATTTTTCAGCTAATAAGTAAAGTATATTAGACAATTAAAAATACTGTTAAAGAGAAGAACCATTCCATTATTTTCTTACAAAACATTGTTAGACTAAGAGTTCCTCACTTTATTTGAAAATTAGTTGAAATATTTAGGACTAACTTATTCATTTTATTTCCTTTAAATAGTACTTTCTCAAAAGTATGACTACAAAAACATTCATATTTCCAATTTAAAAATTCATCTTAAAATCTTTCAAACTACCGTGTGGGACAGATGCCTACTTTTTGTTCTTTCTCCACTATTTCTTGATCTAAACATGTCACACTGTTTACTGTTCTAACCAGGACGATCTTTGCTAATAATTTTCCCATTAAATATTATAATTTTTGGAAAAATGTTATATTTTTAGTATCGGAAATACTGGTTTATGATCTGTTGTATTATTTGTAAACTTTATAATTAACTAAAAACCAACGACTCATAATTTTTTTGTACTATTTTCAATACTTTTTTGTTTTCTAAAACTTTTGACTATTTAGAAAGATTGCATTTCCATCTCATAAACTTCTTTAGTCTTTTTATATTATGACTACCAATTACTATGTTTACAGAATAAGTTTTAGGTACTTATGGTACATTTTTTGGATTGGTTGGAACTTTGCCCTATTCTTTTAATTTAATCTATCTTGGCTTTTGTTACTTTTATAAATTAAAGAAATTGATTATATAAGCTTTTATATATAAATACTATTTCAAAAATGGTCATCAGCATTTGAATCAAGTGCCTTCAATTGTCAAGAAAAATTGTCTATTTTTCATGTATTTCAGTTGGATTTGGTGTGTAATCTTGTCAAAGACAAATTAGTTCAAAATGTAAGTGCTTAAAGAATAAAATGTTCAATTTAATAAAAATAAATGTGTATAGAATATGTTTCTTTTGATAGCAGACAAGATGATATTGTGTTTTGATGTACTGCCAGCTACAGTATAATAAGAGACAGTAATTACACTTCCATTGCAGTGTGTAGCTACTAATGGCAGGAGCATACTATACAACATTAATATAAAATATTCTTTGCAAGACACAATTAATATAATGTATTGTATCTTGCTAAGAAGCAGAATAATAACAACAGAAAAAGTGATATGACAGGTTGTAGACATAAGTTATTTGACATTTACTAATAACAACTGTGTATGTAAAATAGTGCAAAAATATGTGCTTCTCTCCTTCTTCCGCTTGGAGTGCTACAATGGAAGTGTCATTACTGTGTCCCAACTGTATTGATGCTATAGCAGTATAGATTTAGCTTGAAGTTTACAGGTGATTCAAAGTATGTAGTTCTTAATCCTGTTGTTTAATTTATAAAAAAGATCATTTTGCTGCAATATATTTGGGACAGTTATTTAAAACTTCTGTACATTTTTGATAACAATAATTTTAAGTAAGTAGTTTAATGTTAGTTATATTCAGCCTTCATCGATTTCCGTTAATGCATGAATTGAGCAAGTTGGTTTAAATATTGATTATGGATTGTATATTTTCATTCTGCACTTAAATGAAAGAGGTGCTACTACTATTCTAAAGCTTTCTATTTGTAGTGTATTTTAAAAAATTTTATGTTCCATATTGAGTTATTACAAATACTTTTTTTTAAATAATATTTGCATGTAAGTTGCTGTAAAAGAAGTGTAATTTAGTACCAATATTAAAAAAAGAACCATTAGTTTGTTAAATAAGTTTTTATTAAGTACGTTAGATAGTACATCGAATAACTTTTCACTATATGACCACAAATGGCTTTTTATTATACGCAGGCTGTGAATAAATTTAATATCTTTCTTCATAATTTTGTGTGTTTTATTTTATTTATAACCACAGATGAAACAACATTATGGTACAGTATGGATTTATTAGGTGCTATAGCAATATTTAAGTATTCCATTCCATGGTAATTACCCAAAGGCCACAACCACAATTATTTTTCTCTCATACACAAATAGTGTAACAATTTTTTTAAATAAAATCATTACGCCTTTAATAGTAGTTTCAGTTAGAATCTTTGTTTGTTGTTCAGTATCATAAAGCTCTGCAAGTGACCAACCATTAAAAATATACCAGCGAGCAGCACTGTATATTACCCAGGTATACCACTTGAGACCTGCACAGCTAATATTATCCAGCTCAGCTAAAACCAGTAAAACTATGTTTAATTTTGAATGGATAGTTTTCAATAATAATAATGATACCTGCGAAAATGTTTTTGGGTTTACTGTCAGCGCAGAAATTATGTGTACCTGAATCTGAAGGTTGTTTACTAAGAAACTAAGAGGTCTATGACAAATAATTGTACCTTATGACATATGATTTTTTTATTTGTATAAGTTTTATTATTTTTATCTTAGTTGGAAGAATAAAAGTACTGGAATTTTAACTAGTTTTCACTTTTCAACTTTTCACTTTTATTAATCATAAATCCATAAATTTATGACAATTGTATTTTAATACATGGTTGACAGGAGTGTTTACAAGAAAAAATAAATGGTACCAGGTAACTGGCACAAACTTTCTTTATTTGGTACTTGGTGGACTTTCAATGGATTTAAATAAAACATTTTTAATAATTAAAAATTGTGGAATTATTCAAATAAAATTTATTGTCGTAAAACAAAATTTGCATGACAATCGCCCCATTTACAGCAATAATACAAAACTAATACTGTATTTAAGATAGTCATATTTACAATTATAATAGCAATTATCAAAGACAAGCCAGGTCATCATTCATAAAGTTAGCTACTGAATAATATTATTTTTTCAGCAATAGAGCTTTTAGTAATTTTCCAAATTTATTAATATTTGTTTCAGCCTTTAGTAAATTTGGCAGTTTATTGAATAACTTAATACAGTTATAATTGGAATGCCTTTGATAAAAGGTACTGTGATGTTGGGGGATTACCAGATCTCTTGAATTCCTGAGTAAATGAGTTTTAGTAGAAAAAAGGTGAGTTTTTCTTCCTGAATAATAAAGTTTCTAATATATAAAGGGAAGGAAATGTAAGGAGTTTATTATTTCAAAAGTATCCCTTACATGATTGATCATCCAAGGGACATTCCAAAGGCTGTTAGAATGAACTATTCTAATAGCCTTATTTTGTATTCAAAAAATACAATTCACCCTAGAACATTTTATTTAAATTTCTTATTTTCCCTTTGTCAGATTTTTTAAATAAAAACAGATGTTCAATTAATTACATTTCTATGTAACGTACAGATGAAACACTTATTTTACTTAAACAAAAGTAATCTTCAAAAACAGCTGTTCAATTAGTCACAGATAGATTTTATGTAAACAACCCTCAACAACTTGATCTGTGGCCTCCAGCCCTAACTTTGTGGAGTGGTAACTGATAATATATAAAAAAATATTTTTTATTGTAATTTGCATCTACTGCAAATTTAATCAAAGTCATTAGAATAAAACTTGAAAAATTTGCATTTTTTAATGTTTTAGCTTGTATAAAAAAAATGTTATAACTAAAAAAACTATTAACCCTTACCCAGCGGCTTGCGCCTTTAGACGCAGCGTGTACAGGTTCTATACCATGGCTAGCGCTTTAAAACGCAATTTGCATATTTATCCCCTACAATTATTTGTGACCTACTTTTTGCCATTTCAACTACAGCGTTATGTTGCGCCAACGTTATTCAATACATTGATGTGTAAAAACAAGGGTTTTGTGTGTTATTGACTCGTTGGCTTTGATGAATGCCGCCACATACCTGGTTGGGAGGGGGTCGCCTACAGCGGCTAGCGCCTGGAGGCGCGCCATTGTTTAGTCTACCGTCTGCCTCGCTCACTGCCGCCCGCGCTATTGTGTCTTCACTGTTTGACTTGTTCGTGTTTTACTTATTGTATATATTTTGTTTTCAATATTTTTTTATAGTTTATCAGTATATGTGTGTGTTTATTTAGTGTGTAATATTCTGGAAATAGGTATGTTGTTTATAAAACTATTATAACTTTGTAAAAAATAAAGATAAAAATGTAATATGTGGTTTTTATTTGTTGTTATTAACCCATATAAACAAAACTAAAATTAACATTAAAAATAAAAATGTATATATTTTTTTGTAAATGAGCAATAGCTAGTAATTTAGCTTAGCGCTTTAAGGGTTAAAGTTAGGGACATGTGGTTTTCACAAAAATATTTTAAATTGTAATTCACATCTTTCCTGAAAATCAAATCAAAATCATTTTTTGTAAGTTTTTGCCCATAAAAATAAAAAATGGTCTGGAGATATTGGCTAAATACACCTACATACCAAATATCACACAAATCAATCCATCCGTTTGGTCTCCAGCAAGGTGAACATACACACAGACACAACATTTTTTTTTCAAAAAACACTTTTGGGTTTAGAGGGGCACCAAAATGGAATTTTAGACAAACTAGTAACAAAAATTTTTTTGGACGATCACAATACTTTCTCCATGCTAGCGCATATGGGAGAAAATAAAAATTACTCATTATAATTTTCTGAGAAAGGTTTTCTTGGCTTCTAGAAGTTGTAAAATTAATTACTTGGTCATGTTGTAATCCTTATCAAATGTATATTTACAATACATTACTTATATATGCATAAGTATATGCAGTGATTTTAAATTAATCAATTTAAAATCACTGCATTTACTTAGGCTACATGATAAAAAAAATTAAACTTGTAGTCAAATTTAAATATTTATCTGTCAAAACTTACAACAAAACTAGGAAAACAATTATGTCATTGGATTTTTCATCGTCTCTTAGTTCATATCAAACAACCTTAAAACTCGGGTGCACATCATTTCTGGGCCGACAGTTGCTGGTTTGTTGCTGAATAAAACGAGTAAATCTGAAAATTTGTGAGTAGCAATATAATTTTATATACAGCAAATAATTACAATTTAGTAATTATGTAGTGACAATTGAAATCTCTGTGTATTTTAATTTTCAGTCACTTATTTCAAAACACTTTGTTATTAGAACGAGACCATATATGAGACCTCCTTCATGTAATAATGAGAAATAGTTTATTAACACTTCCCCCATTAATCGTTATAAAATAGTATATCAACATTGTTATAGATTTGTTATTCTATTCAATCAACAAGTTAAAAGTATTTATCAAATATAAAAGGATAAGCAAAACAGCGATACTTATAAAAACATTGTTTAATACTAACAACTATTAAAATTTATTTCTAACACATACAAAATATTACTGACATAAAATACATACAATATAATGAAGGAATGCTCAAAGCTACATCAAGAAATGTTAAAACACACACGATGAACATGATAAACTAAGGCACATTACAATGTTAGGTCAGGAACATCTAATATGGATTGAAACGATGTCAACAAGTTTTATCATTTTATACATTAAGTTGTATGAAAATTATATTTGTGAATAACAGTGAATGGTGGGGATTATACGTTTATTAGTTGGTACCTTCACACTTTTATTCATAAAACATATGTTTTGTCCTAGACAAATAGAAAAATATTGGGTCATATATAAAAAAAGTGTTGCTTCATATTAACTCCATTTATACCTGTGTATTCAAATATTTAATCACAAACAACACATTGCATTTAAAAAGTTTACTACGCAAACTAAATAAAAAATAATTTAAAAAGAACCCTTTGAGAAATGTTTTTTCATATCTTTTTTCATGAATTTTGTGATAAATACAAAATTCATTGCTATATCAATTACATTATGCAGAGGTACTTTTAAATATTTTCTGTTCCAGATTTCATCTTATTAAAGTTATATTTTAAAATATGCCATCAAATATTAAAAATGTTCTTCTAAACAGAAGATAAAAAAAGTTTTATGAGATTGTAGAGTTAACTTTTTCTTGCATGTGAATTATTTTTCATTATTTGAGGAGGATTTCGACACACCCCTTCTTTAAAACGTTATCTTCTGTGATGGTAGATCTCAACCGCTGCTTTTTCATTTTTGGCAGATTAAAGTTATCATGAAGTGCATAGGCTTAATTTTTAAGCTGTATTTAGACCAAATAGCTGGATTTAATGGTATGTTATAACAATATGTTAAACCTGCAAAGTTAATGCTAAACACAGAAAAATAACAAATTTTGTTTAATATTTATTTAACTTTAGTGCAATACTTTTCTGATGAAACAAACCTTGTTCATTTGGAATAAAAATTAACTATGCCACATATTTTTGCTAGCCATTATCAGACAGGCCATGTAGCACATCTAACACAGTTTAACTTTTTTTTAATAACTGCAAAATTAATCAACATAATGGAATATAATCAAATTATTAATTTTTCAATAAAACCAATAAAATATAATTTCAACAAGGCTTTTCGCCAGCTAAACTGACATCATCAGGAAATAAAAATTTATTTCTTTAGAAACAAACAAGGCAATAAATAGTTGGGAAAACATGTGTAAATAATCTAAAGAATATTAGTATAAATATGTTGTAAATCATGTATAGTATAAATATATTAGAGAGTATAATTTTTAATAAAATAAATTGATAATAAATGAGAATTTTTAAAAGGCCCATTTTCACTGTTCATTAGAGATGAATTACTTTTGTTTATACAATATTTGTTACAATTGTTACAATACATTTGTTACAATACAATTGTTTATACAAAATATGTTTCCCAGGCATTTAAGTATTTAGAAGATGAAACAGACTTTATTATTTTTTTATTGTCTTTGCTGATAATAAGGTTTGTTGTTAAACAATGTCTAGCAATTGCTGACTTTTCTTCTCTGTAAAATTTAATGTGCGAAAAATGTTCATTAAATCTTATTTTTTAATTTCTTTGGTCTATCCTATGTATTTTTCATCACAATTAATTTCATAGATTTCTGAGAGATTTTCATTTTTAATTTTGACTTTAGGGTTATTCAATTTGTTTTTTAATTTGTTTGTAGTTTTGAATGAAGGTTTGATATTTGAATTGTTCTTGAATGAGTGTTGAATAGTTCTTGATAATTGTTTGTTAAGTGAAAAACTTGCCCAATAATTTTCTTCTCTTTCTTTTAATGTAGTTTTTGATTTTTTAGTTTGTTTCTTAACAGACTTTTTTAACGTATTATCAATTAATATAGGATCTCTTATCCATTGTAAACAGAACTATTTTTGATATAGGAAAGTTCTTTTTCAAAATGTTCTTCATTTAAAGGTGTGATTAATCAACAATTATAAATCTATTATCAATAAATCATGCTGTGGAATGCTGCTCGTTTTTGAGTTGGTGGATGATTTGAATCATTGGTGATGAATCTATTGAATCTAATGAACAGTGAAAGTGGGCCTATTCAAAATTCTCGTTTATTATAAACTTATTTTATTAAAAATTATGCACTCTAATATACAGGGTGTATTTTTTAAATGGGCCAACATTGTGATCTTGGAAACCATAAGTCTGACAAAAACCTTAAAATGGGGAACCTTACTTTGTTTTTAGAGACAATTAAAATCACATATTTTAAAATTTTTCAAACGGCCCCCATTTTCCAATATCAACCACGATATTGGTTTTCCTTATGGAATGCCCTATATTTCATTATTGTTTTAAGTAGAAATAGTTATTTTAAGACTTTTTTATACTTGGCAGTTTTTTGATATTTTGCTTAATAACATAGATATGAGAGCTCAAAATGTTCAGATTCCTTATGGAGTTTACCATTGGGATAACAGCGTTTTAAATATGTATTCAAAAAATTACTTAATCTGCAAATATTACAACATACATTTGGAAAATGCATGCTTGGCTATTATTTTTTCACAATTTCACAAATTGTGCATTCAATTATAACATATAAATTGAAACAAATGTGTCACTTTTTTGTCAGATAAATTGATAATGGCAGCACTGTTACCATTATCAGCTGTTTAAAGACAACTTCCAATTCAGATCATATGCGCTATTATACGAGGTACGTCCAGAAAGTAAGTTCCGTTTCCATTTATATCCGCTGCAGCGCTGCGATCGCAGTTCCGCGCATGCGCGGCAGACACTCTGTATCAAGGAAAGAAACGTGCGCCATTTTGAGATCGCTGTCAGTCTCGTACGCTTTGTTGTGCTTGTTTAAAATGTCGGTGTTGATCGAAAATCCCGCCGCTTGTGAAATCAGATCTGTGATTCGTTTTCTGAATGCTAAGAAAGTGAAACCGATTGACATTTATCGGCAAATTTGCGAGGTTTACGGACAACATGCGATGAGTGATTCAATGGTGAGAAGATGGGTCCGACAGTTTAATGAAGGACGTAATGAAGTGCATGATGAAGAACGAAGTGGGCGTCCATCTTTGATTACAGAAGAACTGGTTCACACGATTGATGAGAAGATCAAGGAAAACCGTAAGTTTACAATGAGTGCTCTCGCTATGGAATTCCCCCAAATCTCACGATCATTAATTCATGAAATTGTTACCGAAAAACTGAAATTTCGAAAACTTTGCTCACGTTGCGTACCGAAAATTCTTACTGAGCAACACAAAACACAACGGATGGGTAGTGCACTTCAGTTTTTGAACCGTTATGATGAAGGCGGTGAAGATTTTCTGTCACAGATAGTCACAGGAGATGAAACTTGGGTTTCTTATGACACCCCAGAAACTAAGCGGCAATCAATGGAATGGAGGCACACTTCATCTCCAGCAAAGGTTAAGCCGAAACAAATCTTGACACCTCGAAAAATCATGTGCAAAGTGTTTTGGGACAGGAAAGGCATCTTACTGATTGATTTCTTACCGCGAGGTCAAACAATCAATGCAGAAGTTTACTGCGAGACACTGAGGAAATTGCGCCGCGCAATACAGAATAAGCGCCGAGGATTTCTGTCCAAAGGTGTTGTTTTTCTTCACGACAATGCACGACCACACACTGCAAATGTGACGAAAAACCTCATACAGGGATTTGGCTGGGACGTGTTTGACCATCCTCCGTACAGCCCTGACCTCGCTCCTAGCGACTTTCATCTGTTCTTACATCTGAAGTCTTTCCTTGGCGGTCAACACTTCAACGATGACGAAGAGCTGAAAGAAAATGTTTCCAAATGGTTGAAGACACAGGCGGCAACCTTCTATGAAGAAGGCATAGAAAAACTTGTGCCACGCTATGACAAATGCCTGCAAAATTTCGGCAGTTATGTAGAAAAGTAGTTTAAGAGTTGTAGATTTTAGTGCAATAAATATTTTTTCTGTATCTGTAGACAAATTATTTTTATTACCAAACGGAACTTACTTTCTGGACGTACCTCATATGTTTACTTAAACAGCTGCTATTGGTAACAGTGCTGCCAACATAAATTTATCTCTGACAAAATAGTAACAATACATTTTGTTTCAATTTATGTGTTATAATTTAATACACAATAAAATTAGGAATAATAGGAAAAATAGCTAAGCATGCATTTTCCAAATGTATGTTTTAATTTTTGCAGATTAGGTAGTTTTTTAATGTATATTAACACATTCGCTGCTGAAAAAATATGTTAAAAACATGTCAGAAACTAAAATATTTGTAATAAAACAATACCTTATATAGTCAGGAAACAGGGTTGATACACCAAATCCAGTTTATGGCCTCAATTCTGGTAGATCGGGGCTTCCGAAGTGATCGTCCGCCGGCGGTGGAGCCGCACATCGCAACGAAACCCATGCGCGCCGCGAGACGCCTGCCGCAATTAGTCGCGACAGGTCGCATTCCTGAAGTTGAAATACGCCATACATGAGTATCATTTCCGATATCAGAATCATCAGATTCATAAGAATCAGAGTCATCTGAAGCATTTCCCATCATCTGATGTTGGATTGGGTCATCAACTTCACCATCACTGTCGGCAGGACAAAGTCAGGAGCCGAAGATGGCCCAGGAGTTGGTTGAAACATTGCAGAAAAGAATAAAACGCACTATACAAATATATTTACAATATAACACAAATCACAATACAATATAACACAACACGATACTAATGTTTCACTATTATACACAAAAATAAAATGGTAAAACTCCGATGCAAGCGAACTGGCTCAAAATGGCGCGATCCACGAACGGCGAACACCGAAACGTGACTCGAGACACAGGCAACAATGCAGCGCAAATCCGACCGTTATAAGGCAAGTGGCTGGACCACACTAAATTCCACAAACAAGCATTGCTTCGTCAACCGCCGGCAACAGTGCCGCTGCGCGCGCAGGCACGCTAACCCCCGCCAACTGGCTCAAAATGGCGCGATCCACGAACGAAGAACAAGGAAATGTGACGCGAGAAACAGGCTATAATGCGGCGCAAATCCGACCCTTCTAAGCCAAAGGGCTAGGCGACACTGAAGCGTACAAGCCGGTATTGATCTGTCCACCGCCGGCGACTTATCCGCTGCTTGCGCAAGCACTGCTATCACCCGCGGGCGTGTGACCCGCACTCAATGTGTTAAGAAAGTTGTTAACTCAATCGTAAATTCCATAAGGAATCTGAACATTTTGAGCTCTCATATCTACGTTATTAAGCAAAATATCAACAAACTGCCAAGTCCATACAACAATGGTTTTAGTCTTAAAATTTCTATTTCTACCTAAAACCATCATAAAATATAGGGTGTTCCATAAGAAAAACTAAAGTTGATCACCATATTGGAAAATGGCGGCCGTTTTTCAAAATTTGAAAAGTTTGTTTTTAATTGTCTCTAAAAACAAGGTAAGGTTCCCCATATAACGTTTTTTGTCAGACTTATGGTTTCCAAAACGACAATGTTGGCCCATTTAAAAAAGACCCTGTATATATATATACCATATATATACTATATATGATTTACAATTTTATACTAATATTATTTAAATTATTTACATCTATTTTCCCAAATAATTATTGTCTTCTTTGTTTACAAAGAATTAAATTGTGCTGTCTGATAATGTGTTGGCAAAAGGCCTTGTTGAAATTATATTTTATTAGTTTTATTGAAAATTTAATAATTTGAATATAGTTAACTAACCAATATCAACTCGATCTTAACTTAACTAATAATGGAATAATTTAATTTTTTTAAACATTTTCAAAAACTGTACAATTTGCTATCCAAAGCAAACGTTCTTGTATGGTACAAACTAGTCTGTAAAATAATATTTGGAAACAAAATACATTTCTTATAACCCTTTACTGCAATTTACCCTTCTTAAACAAAGACAATGTGAAACTACTGACTGAGAGAAACTTGTAAAAACATTGTAATATAAAATATTGAAAAATGTTCACCACAGAAAACTCACAGTTACGAGAAAAGCTTACACTCTGTTTAAGGAGCTTGTAGGCAAATCGCACTAAACAACTGTGATTTTAGGATGCGATGTTGCCACATTGAAATGCCCTCTTCTCTTCTAACTAACTGAACCGAACGAGACGTGTGAATGAGTTTAATCTGGCAACACCCCCTAGTTCACAGCTGCTCAATGCGCTTTACAGTGGATAGTTCACACACATAAAATTTGTTAACACTCTTTGTAATGGGGATGAGCTATCTGGGTAGAGTTAGTTATCTATGATGTTAACAATCAGTTATTACTATATTACAGATTTTGTAAGTGTTTAAATTTATTTACAAAGATAACTACACAACAATCTAATTTTTTCAGCTAAAATAAAATCCATTTCTATAACCCTAGATTTTCAAAGCTACACTTGAATTGCACTCTGGACATAAATTCAAATCTATGGAATCCAAATCACATTAAATTTGTTATAGTTTTGTAAAGTAGATTCGGGATTTTAAACTATACATTTTTATTGATAGTTTAATTTAATGGGATTCTTGCAGTTTTAAAATAAATTCAATCATTAGTTATTCACATGCTTATTGATCAATTATTGATGTTATGTAGAGTAAATTCTCTGATATTTGACTAAGGGTGATTCTGATAACAACATAAGATAACAAGCGTTTACTGGCTTGTTTTATTAATACAGTACATGAAGATCATAAAAACATCAGCCAGCAATACAAATTCATGTTTATTACAGTACATGATTAAAGTATCAGTAAAATGTAAGTGAGTCAGATTAAGTATTATGATACATTCTATCTTACCTAACAACATTTCAATTAAATGACATTTAAACCCTCACTTTCTCCCTTTAATTTTTATGAATGTTACACTATAGTACCATATGTTATGCACTTCAATGTTTAGTACTATTGTATGCAAATCTTTAAAATACAAGTGAACGTCACACAACATTAATTTTATACCATATAAGTACAAAATGTACAGTAAACTGTGTTTATCTTCCTGAAACCAGAGGGATTCAAGATGGATCCTCCGAGAGACATCCAGGTAATTCCACTGTGAATTCTTCTGAAGACTGAAAGGTAAATGCGGTTTAAACCTAAATCCAACACCACAATATTTGTATATTTTGTACTTATATTGTAATAAATTTGTAAAGAGTGTATTGCATTGTATGTTTCACTAATAAGACAATTTTTAAATTAAAAACACAGTTCAAATATGTAAATATTCAATTCAGGTGACAGGGGGCTGGAGAGAATATAGTACTGCAAAACACATTGATTCCCAACATTTATGAGAACCTAGGAGAAAACCCTACTTTCTGTCCAAAACAGAAATTAATTAATATTACGTACTGAATTTTGTAAAAATGAGTTTTAATCATTTTTACTAAATAAAATTTTATTTAACTACTGTACTTAAAATCATATTGAGTAAATTAAATAAGTAGCAATAATTTTCATAAATATTGATGCTATCTATCAGTGTACACTTTGTTTCTGGCTTGTATTTTTGTTTACAAATTACCTATTAATTTTTAATATGACATAAAAAAGGTTAAAAGTTACATCAATGTTAATGTTTGAACATATTTTACCACAAACAGTTGAGGAAATTAATGCAGACAGAATATACAGTTGGACAGCAGATCTCATTTAAGAAACACATCAACTTTTTATTTACAGCATTTGTTGGATGATTTAGAAAAATGCCAACCTCTTACAATCTAATGGAAGCTTTATAAATATATAAAAATCCAACTCAGCACTTATGCATTACGTATGATGACAGTTATGGACATTCCTCGATAGCAAAGACTACACCTATGTCAATATAACCTTAGTAATTCTGTTGCAAAAAATACACATAAGTCAAATGTATTAAAGATAATATTCAGCTGAGAGGCATTAATTTATTCTTGATTAATTCAACCGTCATAGATGTTTTAATTATTAAAAGAGGGTGTGTCAATAATAATTGCATTTTTTTTATTTAGTTACGTTAAAAATTACTTTTTGAAAGTATAGCTTTGTTTCTTACAAAATTTAGCACATTTCATTGAGACAAATAAAACAAGTTATTTTTATTGAAAGAACAGAGTCTGCAGCTTTACTGTTTAATCAAAAAATGAATTTTAATGCAGAATAATTGGCTTAATTATCAGTAATTGTTCACAGACCAAAAGTTAAATGTTGGTCAATGTTTATGTTCCAACAATGGTTCTAATTAACAGCTAGCAAGGGTAATAGTGGTATACCAGCCCACTTGTAACAGTAAGGCCTCGGCCTACCTGTATTATATTGAACCTTGGTATCTATGCAATTTGTATACAGTTTTGATATAAAAATTACCCAAGTATAAAAAAGTCTATTAATTATATTTACTATCTGAAATCATCATGTTACTTCCATATTTTTAATCCTCTCCAAAAGTAAGGGAATGTTCCCCATTTAAACTTGTTGTCAGCTTTACGTTTAAAAGATCCCAATCCCCAAGTAGTACAGTTAAAAAACACAGGTAAATATACACCAAGCTATACATTTTTAATAAATAACATTATTTACTGATATTATTCCTTTTAGTGCTATAGCATTGCTGAAAGCAAAAACGCAATCTAATGGAAAAGTGCGAGGAACGCTGTGAGCGCCACTAGATATTTTATGTATGTTTGTTCCTTATATTGTGTTCCTGTGTATTTTCAGGTCACTCCTCAGTATTTTGAGTTAATATAGATGAAATAACATTTTATTTGTTATACTAAACATGAATTAGGGGAAACGTTGCTGCATGTAAATGACATACTTAGTGGATGTATTTTTCCTCGTTTATTTGTTAAAATGAGAACATTTTTTTTTTTTTTCAAGAAGTAGACAATTAGTTGTACTTTTAATAAATATAGACTGAAAGTCTAACAAAAAGTCTTGACTGTTATTTGTTATCAAACTAAAAACTTGTCCTATGTTAATTCTTGTAATAATAGTTTAAGACTTTTACTAAATTATTCAATGGTTTTTTATTCATTGGTAAACCTGTTTGTACATATATGTTGTACATCTAATGCAAAGTAAAAAAAAAAAAAAAACTCTTGGAAGATTAAAAAAAAAAAAACTTCAATTTCATTACTAAACCTGCATTTTTTACTGAAATTGGGTAGCACTTTTTACCATGTGTGGGTAAGAAGCCTTAGCTTAGCTCTAAAAGGGTTCATTGCAAATTTAAAAACTTAGTACATCATCAATATTAACTCAAGCTCAAATTTACTAAGTTGATGTTTTCCATAGAATGATAAAAAAAAAAAAAAAAAAAAAAAAAATAGATTACATCCAACAAAGTGTAGATAAATTTTACTCAGAGAGCTAAATGTGGCAATAGTACATCTCACACTAACACAAGAGATTTTAAAAATATTACGGTACTTTGTAGCTCAAACGTTTGTGAAAGTATTGAAACACTGTTTTAACCAATATAAAAACAATGTGCTTGAAATCAATGAAATGCACTAGTATTGTTTAGAAATCAAATTTGTAACTAAACAAAATATTCCATACTATCAGATAACATCATTAAGTCTTACATGTCATTTAACATAATGAGTTAGCAACCAGTTTAAGTTTATTTGTCATGGAGTTTGTCTTGTGTTATATTTGCTACACTGACTCATCCTCTATTTTTGAATCCGTTGCCTGAAAGGGGTTTAATATATGTTATATGCTTCGTATTTATTTGAATTACAATCTAAATGGTTTCACTAATCTCCTCTGAAATGTGCAAGTCAAAATAAATATTTCTACTAATTTTTAATTTTGTCTTTTTATTGAAATAAATTTTAACTTTGCTAAGTTCCTATTACTCTGTCTTCGAAATAGAGTAACTCTTGATTATGTGGCTATCTGATATTTTATTTTCCTCTATTACCTATAGGTTTATTTTTTATGTATTAAACTCAGTAACCGACCTCATACAATGAAAGTCCATCTTTCACTCACTGACATGTGAATATACATAAATGTGAATACACGTACATGTGAATATACCTCAAAAGGTACACACAGATTTTAACCAAAGCTCTAATGGAGTTCCTGAAAATCTGCTGCCCCTATCCATCCAATAAAAACGAAAACAGATTTACTTTATTTGTATAAACTTAAGGAAGCTCTGATATTGAACAAGGCAGAGTATATATTTGTTTGTCAGTAAAAATGTATGCAACAACAGGAATGCAGGCGAAGGGGGGAGGGGGTCTAAGGGGTGGAGCTATAGTCAAGGGTGGCTCTGCCCCTTGCCCGCCCCCGGCCCCGCCCGCGGCCCCTCCCCCGCCCGCGTCACCTGCGCCCATCTGGCATCCCTATGTTAGACGTGGTCTTTTCTAAGTAGGCTAGGGGTCCCTGCAACAAGCCCACACCTGGACCTTGGCCAGGAAATGGTCCTCTGGGACCTTGCTGCATGAACATTGCTTGCTGTGGTGATACCATTGGTCCACCTCCCATGCCCGGAGGCACCTAGACATACAGAAGGTAACATGTACACTTGGCTATCATTTTAATATTTTGTGACATCACCTAATATACTATTAACTATAATATTGTTGCTGATACTGTAGCACAATTTTGAAATTATTATACAAAAATTCTTAAAAATGAATAAATAAAAACAATGTTTCCCAGGGGGAATACACTAACATTCTTTTTTCTTTTCATACAACCAGTTTTTCAGCATTTGATTAAACAGGAACATTTTTTTTAATTTGTTGATACATATGATATACCAAAGTGTTCCTCAGTCATCTTGAAAAAAAAAAAAAAAATAAGCAAGAAATTTAAAATTATTTTAAAACATTTTATAAAAAAACTTGGATAAAAAGTCCATAAATAGCCTGCCGGTGAGTTTTACCATACCGGTTCGTAAGTTACATACCAAAAGGCTGCTAGGTAACAGTGTCGAATATGTTGATCTTATGATATTTGGTTTAGAACAAAATCTTTCAGGTGTACTGGAGTGATATAGTAGCTATAAGTGTTATTTATATTTATATATTTATATAAATATTTATATATATAATAAATATATAAATATTTAGTTATTTATATTTATATATTTATTATATATAGTGACAGTAGCTATATTGATTTATTTTCAAAATTAGTTATTTATTAACAATTATTTTGATTAGTACAAATTCAGGAATAAAACTGGTGCCCACTCATCATCTTTGATATTTCATTTTTACAGGCTGCCAAATTAAAATAAATTATGTCTTAATCCAACTTCTATTAAAAATCATATGCTGAACTTGGTATTAATCTTCCATCAATAAGCAGTTTCATCTAATAACGCAATATATCCAGCTTTTTCTTTGTGGTTCTTTATACAAAAAGTCTTTGGTACTTATGAATTGACAAGAGCACAAATACTTCTCTCAAATTTAATATTATTCGACTATTTAAGCCTACCTGTTGTTGCATTTGTTGCTGCATCTGTTGGTGCATTTGTTGCTGGTGTTGCAACTGTTGTGCCTGCTGCATCTGCTGCTGCATTTGCATTGGTGTAACTCCAGGAGGCTGGGGTGGTGCCGCCTGACCATTGGACATGGCCGATGATGGTGCTTGTCCTTGAGCTGGGGACTTGGCCCATCCTTGTGACTGGATATCCGCCAGCAGATTCTGCCACATTGTAATTTTCTCATAATGCCGTTTTATCAAATCGTCTTTCCTCATCAATTCCATTTTCAAATCAACAATATCCTAAAAAATACATGGTGGACAATTATGCAGTGAAGTAAATTAAAACAAATAAAAACTTGTTATAATTATTTGTAAACTAATTAACCTACTTGAGATGAAACGAATGATTAAAGTCTGAACGTAATTACTAGTCAATACAGAATTTACTCAAACACCACAAAAAGACGTAATGAAAAAAAAATCACATTTCAGTAAATAAAAACTCACATCATCCAATTAAAATTAAGTAAGTTTTAAATTTTTTATAAATAGTATTTTGAAGTAAAAACCCTACTTATTGGATTATAATCCTTAGAAATAAAATGTCACATATTCGAATAAAAATTTAAAATGTTTAAGGGTTTTTAACTGTATTAAGTCCTTTTCTTCGACTAGCAGAGCAGCAGTTACGGTTTCCGCATCAGTT
This sequence comes from Stictocephala bisonia, assembly GCA_035578905.1. Taxonomy (NCBI): domain Eukaryota; kingdom Metazoa; phylum Arthropoda; class Insecta; order Hemiptera; family Membracidae; genus Stictocephala; species Stictocephala bisonia. The sequence goes on from JAQJVL010000168.1 coordinate 1,766,028, forward strand.
TTGTTAAATTGGAGCCTTTCTGCAACTTCATAGTCCTAAGCACTACAAAGCACGTGTATGAGTGTTTGATAGCAAATGCAAGCAGCTTGAGACTAGAGGCTGAAAATATTGATTTTAAAAAAGAATATTTGAAAACATACAAAGAGAATAGTGCAGGGGAAATAATACCCAGGGAAATAATGGAAATAGTTTTGCAGTATTTAATTAACATAGGTTATAAAGTAGAGTGGCTTATGATGTTGCCATGAACTAGACAACAGAATGCAAAACAAATTTGTAGAATAAGCAATGATTTGATTAAAAGTCCATTTTGAAATTGAAATAAACACAGTTTCACACAATCGCGATGAATGTGCAGTAAAGCTAGCTAGCCCATTTAATCTATTCTAAATTTCCTATGTTTACTGTTATTTTTACAACGATTGAAAACTCCGTAACGTGAAATCTCAAATGTCCTTTCGGGACTGGCGATGCTTATTAGTAATTTTATTAATATTTTAATAAGAACATGTAGCGTTGGATAAATATGACTATAGCAAAAGTCAATTAACTGGACTGCACTTGATGTGCAATCATATTTTTCACGGGTCCCACATTTCCTTCTATAATTCATCAAAAAATGATAAAAGGTTTTAATGTCAAGTTGTAATTTCTAACTAATCGTTTAGTTAATAAAAGAATATTTTAAGTACTGTAAATGCTATTTGAGAAATACTTTTAAAAAATATTAACCAGTAAATTATATTACAAATAAAAAAAAACGTGGTACCTTGTTTTGATAAATTTGATAAATACTGCATGGTTTTCTTTACAAGTGTATCACTCTTCTTATAATTAAAATTAAAACATTTTTTAACTTTAATTGAGGGTATTTGTTAACTACTGATGGGTCTTTTTTTCACTCATGACTTCTGTTCAATTTCACAATACACACAGAACAGAAAATAGTTTTTTACATAAGAGTTTTAAAAATGTATCTTAGCAATAGAGTTTTATAATAAATAACACAAGATTAACTTTCACTATTATAAACTTTAAAAACAACAGTCCTCACACACTGAATGCTACCAATAGAGTAAGGGCATTGCCGTCTAGTACTTGAGTAATCGTTTTATTACAAGGATGCATGATGGACATGTCGCAACCATCAATATATATAATACAACTGGATTGCCGGCTAAATGGCAGGCACACGGCTAGGCACCCCGCATGACTGGTGGGACTCGTCAGGCACAATTACGTTGAAAATCCCATAAGGCATACTTTCTTAGCGTTATTATTTAGAGTCCAAGGCACAATATAACATGCTACCTTAGTATTATAGTATCCTATTGTCAATATAGTGTTTATACAACATACGTGGATATTTATTTACTCTAAAATGTATGGTTGTAATAAATAACACTTTATTTAACGGCTAACCCTTTATTTACTGTACCACTTAACACAGATGAATAGTATATTAAAATGTTATATACAATGAAAATATCAATTTTTACATTTTCTAGTTTCTTATACTACAGCAATCATCTTATACGTTACTAAAGTAAAATATTTTTATTTAGTTTTAGTCGTAGTGCTTGTTTATTGGCAATTAATGCATTGGGTTATTTTGTTTTTAGCAATGTGGACACAAAATATTTTACATATCATGAACGCTATATATTTTATTATTTTAATCTTCACCAATATCGTTGCTCGCATGGCCTATAAATGTATTGTTTTAACCCTTTGCACGCTACATAAGAAATTTGCTATTTCTTTTAAACATGTCATAAATTTAAAAAAAATATTTTAAAAATGTTTAAAGTTCTATTTAGAATTTTGTTATAAGGCCAACAACTGTTAAGAAAACACAATCCAAACTGGTATTTTTAAATCAATATTTAATATACAGCAATTTGTAAAATTCCCATTGTTGAACAATTATTCTGTTTATTTACTCATAAATCTATAAAAAAATTAAATTAGATTAAGCTAAAATATATATGTAATCATAATAATTATTTACAAGTTTACTAATATAGATGACATACAAGCACTTACAAGTATCCCTAGAATGTTTTTTTTTTGTGTGAAATAACTCAAAACACTCATCTGGGTGGTCCGAGAAATCCCGTAATACGCGCGGCGCAGCAGCACACAATGGCCGCTCGGTTGCCATGGCGACGGTGCGTGAAGGTCACGATGACAAAAAACGTTGTCATCCTTTCTGTTGTCTTCAAAATTACCTCAATAACCATTTACGTACACGTTAGTATAGTTTTATCACTTAAATTTAAATATTTATCTCAAAATATTCAAATGCGAGAAATACCGTAATACGCGTTTTACGTAAATATAACGTTGCGAGAAATCCCGTAATACGCGTGGAAAGGGTTAAAACTCCCGAACAGTTAATCCCACCCTTATGTAAATCTGAAACACACATTCTGTATTTACTTATAATTCTGTATTACATGTAAATGGTGTATATAAATACACCATATAAACGTAAGCCTACAGTATATTATATTTTGTCTTGCTCATATTGTTATTGTTGTTAAGTGAGAGAGAGGACTTCGTAGCACTAACTTTGACTCTAAATAAAAGCACTTTCACTGTCATAGTTATTATTATTCCTCTTCAGCTATGTATTAATTTGATAATTCATAATTTTAATAAAATAAGAAAATGATATTTCATACAAAACACCATGCAGACAGTATTTGATATATGAAATCAGATAAGGTGAGGTGTTGCTTACTTTACTGAAGCAGTTAGTGTTAAAAAAAAGATAAATAACAGTGTCTAACTTAAAAGATAAAGTTAGACAATATAAATTTAATGTCATGGCTTGTATATTTAAGTTTGCTTGATAACAGTAACAAATATGTAATTACAGTATAGTTTTCTATTCAGCTTTTTTTTTAGAAAAATAAACAGGAAATTACTTAACGATCAAAGGACATTTCACAGTTCTTCACAGAATGACTGCTACAGTTATAGGCAGCACAGAAACAGACCATCACAGCCTAAAACATCACAATAAATAATAGCATATATAGACATATAGATGAGGCGGCGAGTACAGAGTTCCATCAGTAGTGGGATAGCGCCGTGACGTTTTTAAGACAAGCCTCGCGGCGGGAGTTGGCAAGCCAGTTCTCTTACATAGATCGTTAGTCACAACATGCACACAGCGGCGAGTTCGTGAGTGTATCAGTAAACAAACGAATGGAGGAAATGAATCTAAACTAATACTGTATTTTTACCTAGGTATTTTAGTTTTTTACTTGTCTAGGTATTTTTTTGTTAACACATACTACTTTTAAGGCTTTGTATTTATTGTTTAAATTGGGTGGACTTATGGGATTGAGTTTGGGTTAGTAAGATGTGAGGAGTTCGTGGATTCAAGGGGGGGGATCGCCCTCTGAATCCACCCCTGCTGATGGTACTGGTGTCGAATTATTTCGAGCAGCTATGTCCTTGAAAAGATTTAAGTTTTTATCATGCTGTTTAATATTTGACAATTCACACTAGAAATAAATGTAAAGGTGTTGATAACCTAGCTGCATTGAAATTTTGGAATTCAGTGTAAAATATGACTTTTATTTTGACAAGTTTATTTTTAAATAATGTTTGTTGAGTGTTTTATTTTATGTTTTTAAACCATTTTTAAATTACCAAGATAATTTAAAAAATTGAGCAGTTATCTTGTGATTTAGTTCTAAAATATTACCAGACGATCTCATCTTCTAAGCCTACAATTTGGTAAAAGAAGTAATAAATTAGGATGAACAAACACCTACAGAAGGTCTACTTTATAGTTGGATCATAACAATTGTGACACCTGACACCTTGATGAGGGTACTTACACACCAGCTGGAGAAATAACTCACAAAAACTGATGGTTCACCACACTGACTGGGTTCGCGGACTTTACCGGAGTGTATTCCGTATACTGAATTTAATGAATTATACACAATATTACCTAAAACTTGGTGCTGGTTGGCCTAATAGATGGATCGGTTGGGAGCTTTTTTTTTATTGAAAACAGCAACGCAATTATAAGTAATATGAGTGTTTTATTAATAAAATTGATAAGTTTTAGTGAAGCTAGAACCTTGACACAAGTTAATTTACAAGTTCACAGTTAGTATGAAATCTTTTAAAATAAACAATATAAAATTATTATAATTTGTAGTTTGTTAACAACGTGGTTATTCTAAGATACAACAATTTAAATTCCAACAAATCTAATTTCAATTAATAATTAACGGCGCTTGCCATTGTCTGTGCTGTCTCTAAATGAATTTAGAATTTAGTTACGGTTACAAATTAAACATGATTACTGAAAACTAATACACGAATTTACATAAATTGAACAGTCATGGCAAGCCCGGGAATCAAAGGGAAACCGCGCTACTTACTACATGTACTCACGATCACGGTTGCAGACAGACAGATCGAGACGGCTGGCTTCATCCCCAAGCCAGTATTAGAAATATTGTCAACCAATCACGCGAAAGAACGTTTAATCGTATGACTTCCTAGGCCGTATGGTTCTGCACTCCAGCCCTGAACGATTCACCAAGTAACTAACATTGGCATGTTAGGGTTACTGGAACATTACAATATCTCTCAGTTTTCGAGTCGTGGGCTGCAATTGGAAATCACGTGACATCACGCCACCACATTCCATACTGGCCTGGTACAGATAAATCAATGCTTTTGCCTTTCCCACTGAACCCAATATTCACTCATATTAATTTAAAATGGTGTAACAAAAACTAAATGGAGGCATAATTTAATTATTATTATTGAATTTGAAGTTACATTAAAACACAAAAACAAATAGAGGGTGTAATTTATTTCATTTTATTTAGACGACCCACAAAGGTGGTATTTTCATTTATTTATTCAATAAATTAACGGGCCGTCACAAAATAAAAGCCAACAAAAACTTAAAAATATTAGCATGAGAAAAGAATTATTTTTCTAGTCCTATTGGCATTAATACACAAAAGGTATTAACGCATCAACAGTAAAAAAGGATGACTGTCACAGCATGGTAAAATCAGTTCACGAGAGATGAAAATAACTTATTATCGTCTCAATAAAATACTTTTGTTTTTTATAAATTCAAATCATTATGAAAATCAGAAGTATTTTTATTTGATCCCAAAACTTGATAAAAAAAACGAGTTGGTTAACAACACCCTTAAGTGATATGTCTTCCAAAGTAGGCAAGTGGAATTACATTAAAGGATATTGTACTTACACAGATAATATCCTTTAATTAATTCAGAAGGCATGAGCAGTATGATTTTGATCTCTTGAAGCCCTAATTTTAGTTGTTTAAGAATAGTTTTTCAAAATGAAGTTGTTGAATTAATTTTTACTGGAAAAATGTATCTGCAAACCAATAAACTGAAAGGGAAGTCATTTATAAAAAAATGGTTTGATACCTGACCAGATGAAATAAACATTTACCTAAAGACATAGCAGAAAGCAAGGTTTTACATACCCACATACTTGTTGCTCTCAATTACATTCACGTTTATATAAAAACCCCTGTCTATGACCATTCAATGCGTTTTTAGAGGGTTTGACTGGTTTTCCAAAACTCCACTCCAGTTTGGTATCCTACCAAAAATCCACAAAGGTACCATCCCTCCCCTGGTAGACCTAATGTGACCAGCTATAATTCTATTACCGAACGTATTTCTGCATTTGTCGATAACAAACTCCAACCTCGGGTACGACAGCTTCCCTCCCATGTTCAGGATACCAATCATTGCCTTAGTTTTCTTTCCAATCTTCCCCAAACTCCACCCCCTAATAGTAAGCTGATTACCATTGATAACACTTCACTGTACACCAATATACCTCATGATCACAGCTTTAGCTGCTATTGAGCACTTCCTCAACACACGCCCTCCAAAAACCAAACCTAGCACTTCCTTCCTAGTTCACCTGACTCAATACATCCTGACTTATACAATTTAGGTCTAAATAATCACCTAAAAATACAAACAGAACAAAAACATTGCTGTAGGGAAATAACAAGTGTTTCTCAATTTAAATATTTAGGTGAAATTATACAATAATCGGGTCTTAAAAGCAAATGAAGCTTGTTGTCAAGTGTCAACTGACTATTACAAAACATTTATAACATTAAAAAAAATCACTCTCTTATTATGTAAAAGTAAGACACTATAGCACATTAATAAAAGCAGAATGTCTACAGAGCTGGGATTTAAGTTTTAATCAAAAGGGTTCACGTGGACAAATTCAAAAAAGAGAAAGTAAGATTGGCATACAAATGTTAGGCCCAATAAATACTGATTTTTACATATACAACTTAAAAGTAATAAGGGAATAGAAGAAAACACATACATACAATCTGGCATTAAAACAAAAATTTGAGCTCTATAAGCATATCAAGAGACTGAAATATAAAAAATTAAAAAATTATAAAAACAATAAAGCAGAGAATTTGTGGACAAAAATCAAACCAAAGTGGAGCAAAAAAATAAATAAATGGGTTGGTTCTATAAAAGGAGACCTAAAAGAAGTAGATACAAGGAAACTTTCCATTTTGAGCAGATCAGAACACTCATTGAGTAAGTTTTGGATTGGAAAATTTGTCTGATGGTGACATGAAAAAGAACATGAAGAAAGTGGCCTAGAAAAATAATGAGATCTTGTTCAAGAAGAATGAAATTAGTAAGAGGACAAAGTAGATCAATTCATATAAACTGCATTGACCTTTGTGAGGCCTGACTAGGTCCTTGCTTGAATAATAATTATAATAATGGTTTGGAAATGCTGCTTCTTCTAGAAAAATCAAATTAATTCCGTTTACTGGCTAATAAAAAGCAAATGAAAATCAAATGTCTTTACAATCCATACACAACTCAATTACAAAAGTGTAAAGTTTTCAAATAGTGTCAAAAATGTATCAAACAAATTTAGTTTTAATACAATTTAAACGGCATTGAATTTTAGACTAAAAATACTAACTTATCTTCTTTTCTTAAACTCCTCTAAGCTTTTAGGATAATTAATTTCCAAATGTGCAGGTCAGCGAGGAGGATCATTAACAAATCCTATGATAATACTACAATTATTAAATAAGCATAATTTAAACCAAATGTTTTTACTATATATTTCAAAATTAAGTAATCTTTTTTATTTCATTTTATTTTAACAGTGTTTCATATACCTCCTCTACCCCTACTTATGGCAGTTATATTATTCCTACCATTCCTTAACATTACTTATTCTCAATAAATTAGTTTGGAGTAATAAACTAAATATATGAAATACATGTAAATTATACTAACATGTTACACTACTTATTTGATCTACAGTCAAATTACACAACTGGGACTAACAAATTAAAAATTACCTCTCGTACAACTAATTCTGGTTTTAATGCAGAGAGAAGAAACCTCTTCTGTAAAAAGAACGCCTCCATTTGTCTTGCTAGATCAAGAAATCTCATGACGGACTGGTCCATTTCCACTCTAATTTCATCTTTTTCCATTGAGGGTAATGCATCTTCTTTAGTAAGAACATTTAAACATGACTGAAAATTAAAAAAAAAGCAAACTAGTTAAAATTGAAGATTTACTAAGTTGACAATTAATTATCTATGACAAAAGTAAGAATGGTCCTATGTTACTCAACATTAAAGAAATCAATTCACTAGTAGGTAGCATGAGTAGTGAAGTACAAACATAGGCACGACTGTATCATTAAATAATACATTTAGAATAAAATAACACTTTATCTGGTGGAAATCAGCTTGTGTAATATACTGGCGAATGAGGAGTCTAAATCTGGCAGAGTTGGAGCTAGAACCGGTGTAGTAAGGAGCTTCTACCTCCCCTCCAAAATGGCACAGCAACAAATGTTCTGCTGAGAGTTCATTCCAGACCTTTCAGTTAATTCGGAAAATTCCTGTCACTAATTGGGCTACATAATATGGATTTGTTAATTCAGAACCATGATTCAGTCTGACTATACTGTGATCTTAATCGATCATATTTCTGGTTGGGTACACGTGTGGAATTTCAGTCAGTATTTCATGCCTGTTGTTTCTTACGTGAATTAGTAATGTTTTGATAAATAACCGTCTTATGAATAATACTAGACGAATTAGAAAATAATAAGGAAGAGGGTTATCTGTTACTTTTTTAAAATATGGTTTTCATTATTTAACCATACTAGTTACCTCCAAAGGTGCCACTACTGGGGAGTCCGCTCCATTCCACTCCAGGATACTGTACTGTAACACGTACTTTATGCTTGTAGATGAAGTATATAGGTCTGTCTATAGTGAAGCTAAATCAACACAAAGAGGAAGAAGGCTGAGTTATCCAAGAGACGGCCGTAATGTGCCAACGGCACAAGAGCTACCTCTCGTCTGCCTTTGAAAGAGGGAACCAAGTGGACATCATATACCTAGATTATGCCCAAGAGTTTGGCCTATCTAATCCTAAGTTTTTGGAGATTATCCTAATCTCTTGGCCAAAGTTACACACTACGTTGTCACTTGTGAACTGCTGCAATGGCTATTCAGCTATCTTAAGGAGCGGACACTTCGGGTGCGTTTTGCTTCCTCTCTGTCTCCCGAATTTCTGGCTTCTTTGGATACCCACAGGGGTCACTGTTGGGCCCGTTTCTCTTCAGCATTCATACAAAACGACCTGACCATCTCAACTGGAGCACTTGTTTTTTTATGATGACACTAGGTTTTTTATTGAAGTGATAAGAGATAACTACTTGAAACTTCAGAGTGCTCTTGATGCCATTTCTGAGTGGACCGTGAAAACACCATGTCTTCTAAATGTAAGTTAGTTACATTTCATAGGAAATTCCATCCTTTTCTCTCCAACTACACCATTGACTTCAAAAACATGAAAGATGCTGAAACATCCGGGACCTCAAAATAACGTTTAACTGTGCTCTTTCCTTTGATTTTCATATCAGTAAAATGTGCAGCAAGGCTAACAGTCTTTGTTCTCCTAGTTAGACTTTCACGTGACCTGTTCAGTATCAGGATCTTACTGCTGATTTTTAATTCTTTTGTGCAATGAGTACTGTGCTACTGTTTGGTCACCTTACAACAGTGAGCAACGCGATAAATTGGAATCTATCCAAAGAGGTTTCTGTAGACTTGTGGGTTTGAGACTGTGTTCTCCTATCTTGATGCACCTGTTTGTGAGATTGTATCGTGCCTTGGCTTAGATCGTCTCAAAATTCAAGTTGGCACTAGTATCGCAGTGCTGTAAACCAGCTACTTGGGTACAAAGTGTTTGGGAGATTGTAGGTGACAGGTTCCATGCTCGGTCCTCTTACTACTGATACAGTGTCCGCTCAATGGCTGCTACCGACGTAGATACTTCTAGAGAAGTCTGGGGTAGTCAAGGTTCAGATGTTGTGTAGAGAAGAGAATTGAGTGTCGTCTTGTCAGTTAGCTGAAAATCGGACCAACACTACGTGGTTTGGATTCCACGTAAAGCTGTAGGTCCCATAATTTCCCTGGCTATTGGGCTATTAATAAATACAGTACAACCTTGGTTATCCGGCCTAATATGGCAAAAATCAAGCCGGATACGATAAAAGCCGGATAAAACATAAGTTGTAAATAACTTGGTTTTATTGGAGAAACACATTTAGTAACTGATAACAGACAGCATGCTTATGCAGGACACCTACAATTGCATGTGACGCAACATGCTCTGCAGTTATTGTAATGAAACGAACAATGTTTATCACGATCGACAACTTTGACGCTGCTTTACAATACAAAACGAAAGATATTTAAAAATATAACTGTATTTTAATTAGGTTATAAAAAATGTTAAGGTAAATGTTATGTAAATTATATATGTTAACTTAAATTCAGACTGAAATTCAATAAAATATATAAACCATATAAACAACAGACTGACAATGAAATGAAATGAAAAAAGTTTTATTTTGTGAGGCAAAGTTAGGACATTAGGTCCTCTCTTACACTTAAACTCATAAAGAAAAATTAATACATAACTAAAATGAATATATCTAAGACTTCTTACGTGTTCACTGCTGCTGAGCACATTATTTACAAGTTAAACAAAAATTAAAAAAATTAGAGTTTTAAGATAATTAAAACTAAACAAATTAAGCATAAAGCGTGAAAGAACATAAAACAAAGAAGAAAACAAAAACTATTACTTACATGAAAAAAAAAATAAAATAAAGAAACAAATAAAAAAAAAATAATAAACAAATAAAAAATATAATGAATAAAATAATAATAAATAAAAAGTATTCCATGATCACAACAATCACACATACACTCAGTCCAGCATTGACAGCACGGCCAAGGCCTACAACCCCCACGAATCCGCCGACAACCACTCCCTTAGTGCCGCAACAAACCGAGCTCGACTATCAATATTTCGAGTTGAAGGATCAAGTTTATTCCACAATCTGCAGGCAGTGACAGTAAAAGATCTATTGTAAAGTGCTGTTCGATGAGCTGGAATAGTTAACATTGAAGAACCCTGACGTGTGTCCCGATTACTTAAATGCTTAAGTTAAACACAAAATTTGAAGCTAAATAAGAAGGATTTTTGGATTGAAGAACATTGTACAGTAAAGATAAAATTTTGACCTTTCTGTACTCAAGTAACTTCAGTAAATATAGACGTCTGAAGTAAGGAGTGATATGTTCATCTCGACGGAGATTGAAAATATAACGTAGACAGTAGTTCTGCGCTCGTTGAAGTTTATCAGAAAGATGGGTAGGCATGTCATTGATGACAATGTCGCAGTAGTCAAAGTGGGGAAATACAAGAGTTTTCACTAGCATAATCTTAACATCTAAAGGTAAACAGTTATAATATCTCTTAAGAGTGTGAATACCAGCAAAAACCCTATTACATGTTAAAGACACATGATCAGACCATGTAAGTATAGTATTCATAAGGAGTCCCAAGTTCTTAATTTTGTCACAGTAGTTAAGTGAATTATTATCAATAGAGATACGGGGTACTGAATCAAGATCAATCTGTACCATCAGTCTGTTATGTCCAATAATAATAGGTTGAGTCAGTCTTAAGCTATGTCTGAACGCCCAGTCACCAATAGATTTAATGTTAGAATTCATTCTATTAACCCCTTCATTTAAGTCTGATACATCAACGAGAGAGTATATTTGTAAATCGTCAGCATAAAGGTGATATTTACAGTGATAAATGCTGTTGGACAAGTCATTGATGTACAGAGTAAACAGTAAAGGTCCAAGTACAGAGCCCTGAGAGACACCTTTGGTTACACTTCCCCAATTAGAGTATTCGTTATTCACATGTACACACTGACGCCTGCCAGTCAGATAGGACTCAAACCAGGAAATCCTGTCAGACGAGAAACCAAGATGAGAAAGTTTGACTTTGAGCAGTGAATGATAGACACAATCAAACGCTTTAGAAAAATCAAACAGAGTGAGCAATGTCACTTGTCTGATGTCCATAGCTTTTCGAATATCCTCAGTGATATATAGAAGTGCAGTGGTGGTACTGTGATTTCTCCAAAAACCTGACTGAAACCTACTAAGAAGATCATTACTAGAAAGATAATTACATACTTGTTGGTGAACAATCCTCTCAAGACATTTAGAGAGCGCAGGTAAGATACGGATTGGTCAATAATCAGATGGAGAAGATGGAAAGGACGTCTTGGCGATTAGCCGAACAATCGGTGATTTCCAGGCAGATGGGAATATTGAGGTTGCAAGTGATTTGTTCAGGATTGTCGTGGACAATGCCGAGGGTGTGTACGTTAAAATGAACTGTTCCACATCCTCCACTCGTGAAATGCTCTTCCAGCCAGCCACACTGAACAAAAGTAAACAAAATCGCCAGCTCGGATCTTCAGGCACATTATCAAATTATTACGCAGTAACAAGCAACCGCTTGTCAAGAGAGGGTGACTAGTCAATACAGCGCCTGCAATATACAAAAGCGAAACACTCGTGTACATCATTTGTGTTTCAAAACTGAAAGGTGCTTCGGATTAATTGTAATTTTATCTTGTAAATAATTTTTATTGTTATCTACTTGCTGAACCGGATGACATGGACTGCCGGATAAAGCAAGGCTGGATAATCGAGGTTATACTGTAGTCCTTTCGAGCTAAGTTGAACTCAAGATAGTAACAATGACTACACTCATTCATCTACATTTGTTCACCCCTCATATTCACCCATATCAGCTACGATTGGCGTCTTAGAAATCAATAATAACGTGACTGAACTCTGCTTCCATTTTAATCTGCTGAATGGCGCCATTTGGAGTCCTGCAATACTCTCTTTGATCAAGCTTCGGATTGCCAGTGGAACTAGGTTTAGGGATATCTTCGCAAGGAGGCAACACAGCACTACATAGTTCATTCGCTTTTTCACAGAATAGTGAGACTGGGTAATGCTGTTGCATTTGAACTGAACTTCTTCCATTTCAATGGGTTTGCCGCCTTTAAAAGGAACGCTTGCATTTCAGTTCTGGCCCAAGTCGACAGTACAGTGTCTTTCAAACTTTATCACTGCTACAACTTATTGTAACACTTAGTTGCTATGCTTACTATTGCTGGGGACAAGTATTTTCTTTAAATTATGCATGTATATATTAAGGTTTTTATATTAATTGTTGGGTGGTCATTAGTATGTTTTCAATACAATTCTTATAAAACTTGATTTGAGTGTTCATACTTTTGTAATTGTTGTCATCTTGTTACCATGCATGTACTGTTTTTAATATATTGTATAAATGGTGTAAACCATATATAAATAAATAAAAGTCCAATTATATATTGGTACTCAGCATTAAAAACATGTAAAATGCTGTTGTTGTACCTTGAAACACCTGAACTACCGTCATTCTGTTATTTTTTATGGTAGAACAGTGTTTTTTGACCATTTTGCACGATATAAGCGGCAACATTTCAGTAAGTAATAAAGTAAATCTAAAGTCTAACATAGTTACATAAAACACAATAAAGTAAAAAAATGTAATTAAGTTTTCCGTAGTTGAAATCAACCTCTTCAAGAGACATAGGAACATTTTTTTATCAATTGTTCCTATTGTGTCAAAAATTTTTGAATCTACTTCAAAAACAGATACCAGAGCACTTTTGGTATTTTTACTGATAAACAGTATGGTTATAGGCCTAACAGGAGTACAGTACATGTAATGCAGTCGTTAAGCTAGTTCCCCGTATACATAGGTTTATATTTTTTGTTTGTTGTGGAAAATAAAAATGTTATCACGGAAACGAAAAATTCTGTGAACATATTTCTGAATAGAAAAATAAAAAATAATTAAATATTCCTTACTAAAGTTTTGACGTAGGATAGTAACATATTGGTCAATAAATAAAATAAAAGCGTCATTTAGAGCTAACATAAGAACTTTCTGGCTTTCAACCCAATTTTTTATTTGTTTATACCGCAATAAATTACTTTTTACAACAGCCTGTAACATGCCAATACTGGCTTTTGAAAGAGCATGCAAACAAGGGTACATACAAACACATTTGTTGTAAAACAACCAAATCCCCTACAACATTGCAATTTGTTTCGTTAACTAGAATATTTAATTCACTGCAAACTGACAGTTTGTAAACCTGATTCCGACTATTGGTTATTGTGCAGTTGTTCGACAAACATCGGCCATTTTTCCCATTCCCGACCTCTGGCCGGGCGGGAATTTCAAACAGCATGTTTTAATTTTATTCCTACATTTATAAAATTGTATAAAAATATGAAATATACAGAACAGAAAATTCTGCGTCGATTGGTACAAAGTTTGTCACGTTTACTTAGTGATAAACATATGTTTTATTGAGTTTTACAAAAGAGCACAAGTCATGCCTACTTTTGCTATCACGAATACATTTGAGAATAGCACACAAAGCGCCAGGATTCACAATCTAAGGGTAATGCAAATTAAGAATTTTTTTGAGTGTATAGAAGTTAAGGATAAGTTAGGTTATGGTTGTTTAGGTAGATAAAAAGTGCATTTTTCAGGTCCCCAAATTAATTTTAGAAAAACCAAATACATATTCTTGTTTAGCATAAAATAAAAAAAAGTTGTTGAAAATTCCAATTTTTAAAAAATGTTAAATTTGTCATTAAAACCCGAGTTTACCGCAACTAAAATCAACCTCCTCAAGACTCATAATTCAACACTTTTTCAGCAATAAATCACATTTTCAGAGGCGTCTAGAAAGTTCATAGCTACCAAAATATCATTAAATTAACAGATATACCTATATCAAAGTTACTAAAATATATGACATTGTTTTTTTTAATATGACGGTAAAAGATGTGATTTCCGCAGAATAAAGAGCATATCTCGTGATAATACATCCAATTCTATACTCATATCAAGCAAAATGTTCAACTCATTTATTCAACTTAATGTACTGACACTTCCTTCAATGTATATCTTGTCTAACTTAATGTTTGTAAAAGAAAATCTAGAAAAATTTCAAACTCATAGTCATGTTCATGATCACAATACTAGAAATAAGCTTAATGTTATTCCCCCCATGTTAGGTTATCTAAAACTCTGAAAAGCCATAGCTACTAACAATAATTATTGTTTAACAAGCTGCCACTAAATTTAAGGAATCAGCCCTTAAAAAGGTTTAAAGTTTGTGAAACTTTACTTCTGAAGCAAAGTGCAGTTTATTCTGTTGAGGAATTTTGAAACTCTTAGATATTAGCCTAATGGACTATTTACTATAGTAATTAATAAATAATAGCTTTATTGATTTGTATACAATATATTATGAATGTAACTACACAGCTGGTCTGTTGTATTATGACGTAGCCTATTGCTTGTATCAGGTCTAATGGCAGAATAAATCTTATTGAAAATTATCCAAATTTGGGTATTTATGCAGTTTCTTGCCACCAAACAAATTTGGAACATTTTGCTTGAAATGGGTCTAGAATTGGCTGTATTTTCACGAGATATGCTTTTATGGTAATTATGCACTTTTTTGCCACCAAACAAATTTGGAACATTTTGCTTGAAATGCGTCTAGAATTGGCTGTATTTTCACGAGATATGCTTTTTATTCCGCGGAAATAACGTATTTTACCGAAAAATTCGAAAAACCCAATGTCACAACTTTTAGTATTTTTGTCATATTTCCGTTAATTTTAATGGTATTTTAATCATCTTTTTTTATTTTGATGTGTTTTTTTGCGCTGAATACAAATTTTAAAACTATTTTGGTCTATTACAAATATTTCTCGAGAAATAACGGAAAAACTACTGTCGCGGCGGATCGCGATTAGCGGCCATTACGCGATCATTATATACAACAACTATTAATCACAAAACCCGAATTCTCATATATTCCCGCCGGAGTGACGGCCGGCAGGCCGTCACGGAGGCCAAACGCCCGAATTTAACGCAAATTACGAATTTTTGTTGAGAAAATAGACAATTAGGATAAGTTAGGTTATGTCAACAAAAATAAATTTTTCGAACTGAAAAAATAATTTTACTACAAAACCAGTTATATATTTGTGTTCAGCATAAAAAAACACGAGAAATGAAAAAAAAATTTGTCGAAAAATAACGATTTTTAAAAAAGTTGGTTTTTTCATTATTAGATAAAAATCTAGTTTTTCGATTTTATGGTAAAAAACGAGTTTTCCGCGGATGAAATCAAACTCCTCAAGAGATATAAACTCATTTTTCACCACTTTATTAACATGAAATCGTATTTTCAGAGGTGGCAATAAAGTGCATAATTACCGCTTTTATTCCACGTAAATAACATATTTTACCGAAAAATTCTAAAAACCAATATCACAACTTTTAGTATTTTTGTCATATTTCCGTTAATTTTAATGGTATTTTAATCATCTTTTTTTATTTTGATGTGTTTTTTTGCGCTGAATACAAATTTTAAAACTATTTTGGTCTATTACAAATATTTCTCGAGAAATAACGGAAAAACTACTGTCGCGGCGGATCGCGATTAGCGGCCATTACGCGATCATTATATACAACAACTATTAATCACAAAACCCGAATTCTCATATATTCCCGCCGGAGTGACGGCCGGCAGGCCGTCACGGAGGCCAAACGCCCGAATTTAACGCAAATTACGAATTTTTGTTGAGAAAATAGACAATTAGGATAAGTTAGGTTATGTCAACAAAAATAAATTTTTCGAACTGAAAAAATAATTTTACTACAAAACCAGTTATATATTTGTGTTCAGCATAAAAAAACACGAAATGAAAAAAAAATTTGTCGAAAAATAACGATTTTTAAAAAAGTTGGTTTTTTCATTATTAGATAAAAATCTAGTTTTTCGATTTTATGGTAAAAAACGAGTTTTCCGCGGATGAAATCAAACTCCTCAAGAGATATAAACTCATTTTTCACCACTTTATTAACATGAAATCGTATTTTCAGAGGTGGCAATAAAGTGCATAATTACCGCTTTTATTCCACGTAAATAACATATTTTACCGAAAAATTCTAAAAACCAATATCACAACTTTTAGCATTTTTGTTATATTTCCAATAATTTAAATGGTATTTTAATCATATTTTTTTATTTAGATGTGTCTATGTGTGAATACAAATTTGAAAACTATTTTGGTCTATTACAAATATTTCTCGAGATATAACGGAAAACTACTATTGTGGCAAATCGCGATTAGGGGCCATTACACAATCATTTTAGGCCTATACAACAACTATTAATCACAAAAACCGAATTCATCTATTTTAACGCCAAAGTGACGGCCTGTAGGCCGTCACGGAGGGCGAACACTCGAATTTAACGCAATTACGAATTTTTTTGAGAAAACAGGCAGGATAAGTTGTTGTCAGTAAAAAATGCATTTTTCAAGCTGAATGTCATGCGGCGAGTGGGTAGACACCGCGGTCAGGTATTTACTCAGTGAATACTAGTATTTACTTTGATTAATGACATTTATTAAGACAGGCTAATACCCTTGATTATATACACCTACAATAGATAAACCATCTAATAGGAATATTTGTGCCTGTAATTTTGTTAGTTAGTGAGGCCCGCAACCACAGCTGTTTTAAACTGCATTACATTTAGATGGAGCTACACTAGCGCTCCACAATGGACCACAAAAACAGCTGATATTTTGAGACTCAAAATTTAACATTGGATGGGAAATCTATTTGTGTATAAAATCAATGCTAATACCAAGCACACAGGATTATAAAAGATTAGAACAATATGTTACTTCGATACGAGGCTAAAACAGTTAATTAACTACCTACAGCATCAAGGAATGCTCAACACATTTATTATTCATTACTAGCTCCACTATGAGCGTTCAGAGTAGTTAGGTTAGAAAAATAGAGTTGGTAAAATTTAGACTAGAAAGCTATGAAATTATGTCGAAGTTAATACATCATCAAGACTAATATGGCTTGATCCAACCTGGCAGAGTCTACTTACATGAGAGCTCTCAGTGGCTACCGTGCTCAGCGCAACATGACAACTAACTCGATATTCGGGCTCCTCAGAGCATCGCATAAAATCCCCTCTTTTGTCACCAAGATGACATTGATACCTTATTTGGTCATTCTCCAGAACAAAGGATTCTTATTGGTCGTGGCTTTTGAGACCAGTAAACCAGCACACAGGATGTGCGCACTTCCTCCGGACGGTCTAATTCTGTATTTGTGGAATATTACAACTTTTCCTTGATTCTTTTATTTCTTAAAATGTGAATAAAAATTAACACCAAAGTATTGTATATTTTAATTATCAATATTGTTTCTGAATTTATTAGTATATTATGCTGTTCATATACAGGTAGTGCCAGAACACTACATAAAAAAATAATTTTACTACAAAACCAGTTATATATTTGTGTTCAGCATAAAAAAGATGTCTAAAAAATAATGATTTTAAAAAAGTTGGTTTTTCACTACCAAACGAGTTTTCCATGGATGAAATCAAATCCTCAAGACATAAAAACTCATTTTTCACCACTTTTTCAACATAAAATCTAATTTTCAGAGGTGGCAAGAAAGTGCATAATTACCTAATTTTATTTTTATGGAAAGAAACTGCAAAGTATCCTTATATTTCACCACTTCATATTTTCAAGAAATCATATTTTCAAATGTGACAAGAAATTACAGTTACTAGTTTGAATTTAATGACTGTCAATGCATGTAACTACATGTTAATTTTTGTGACAATAAAGAATCTTGAACATCTAACTTATTTGAGTTAAGCTTACTGAATTATAGATAAAAAGCATATTACCTGAAAGGCCTCTTCAAATTCGTCTACTAAGTTGCCATTGCCATTTGTTGTTGTGGCCATATTTTAATATGAGCTACTAAGCTAAATTTTGAAATCTACACTATTAAGTTAGGACTATAAAAAAACTTCATGAAAATTGAATTATCAAATCAATCCTCCGCATATCCAGACACTTGAATATGTTCACCATTTCATTTCCCACATAAAGCCAGTAGTCCTCAGATTGTGATTTTACCCTTTCACTTCACTTATGCTTGTTTGTTATGCTTATTCAATCAATTTAGCCTAAACCAATCCTAAACAACCTAAACTTTCGAGAGTTCAAGAATAGAAAATCAATTTTGATTTTCAGTCAGTCAATTCAATTTTATAACTCTAGTTTGTACGGCCGGGAGTACGGGACCGGCTTCTTTTTCTACGTTCAGCTGATTTGTCCTTGCAAAGGCTCATAAAATTGTAACTAACTAAATCTTTCCCCAAAATGTTTACGTTAACCTTTACAGATATGCTGTTTGAAAGTGCGCTAAAAAACTTGCCAGATTACTTATTAAATAGAATGGTATGCTATAAATTGATGGTACAAACAAAGAAACCACTTGAATAGCATAGTATGTCTTATTTGCTTCGCATTTGCAATTTGGAATAATAGTTTGGGGATCAACACTAAAAAAATTTTATTTTACAAAAAAAGCAATAAGGAAAATTGAAGTTCCACTACCAAGGTCATTGCAGACACTTATTTAAAAAAAAAATAACATCTTAACCCTCACACCCCACTACATCATTGAAAACGTAAAACATATAAGCAAAACTGATTTAAGATTTAGAAAAGACTGTCACAACTATTCTCTAAGAAGTACCCAAACAAACCTTACCAAACAAACTCTAACAACCATCATAGGCTCCCAAAAACCAGTAAGACTTCCCAAATTATAGGAGCAAAAATCTACAATTTATTACTAACACACCTAAGAATTATGGCATTTATGCAGTTTCTTGCCACTATACGAAATTGTAACATTTTGCTTGAAATGTGTCTTGAATTGGTTGTATTTTCACGAGATAGGCTTTTTATTCCGTGGAAATCATGCATTTTATTCCGTGGAAATCATGCATTTTACCGAAAAATTAAAAAAACAATGTCACAGCTTTTAGTATTTTTGTCATATTTCCGTTAAATTTAAGTAGTATTCTAATGACTTTTTTAATTTTAGTGTGTTTTTGTGCTGAATACAAACTTGAAAACTATTTAAGTCTATTTAATTTATTTCTCGAGATATCATGAAAAACTACTTTCGCGGTGAATCGCGATTATTGGCCATTACACGATCATCATAAATAACAACTATTAATCACAAAAACCGAATTCACCTATATTTCCGCCGTAGTGACGGCCGGCAAGCCGTCGAGAAGGCCAAACGCACGAATTTACGCATATTACGAAATAAACCACGTATTTTACCGAAAAATTCGAAAAAAAACAAATGTAACACCATTAGTATTTCTGTCATATTTCAGTTAATTTAAATGGTATTTTAGCTATTTTGATGTGTTTTTTGCGCTGAATACGAATTTGGAAAATATTTTGGTCTATTACAATTATTTCTCGAGATATAACGGAAAAATTACTTTCGTGGCGATTCGCGATTAGCAGCTATTACGCGATCAATATGTATAACAATTATTATTAATCACAAAAATCGAATTTACCTATATTCCCACCGGAGTGTCAGCAGGTTTTTTTAGATGTTACCCAGTCATGTAATTCGGGTTGACTAAGGGTTGACTAAGGGTTGCAAAGTCGATGTAGATAGCATCTATCTGGCTTGATCTAGTAATGGCGTCTAATACATGCTCCTGGAAAAGAACCAGGTTGGTTGACACTGAGCGGCCAGGGTAAAAACCATGCTGAATGTCAGGAATCATGGATCGTAATGAGGCACCAATTTTATCCAGCAATAAGCTCTCAAAAACTTTGGCTATAGAGGACAATATTGTGATAGGTCTATAATTAGAAACGTCACTGGGATCCCCTGACTTGAAGATAGGTATGACATATCCCAACTTGAGTACATCAGGAAACACACCCAGCCTCAAAAAAGAGTTAAACATGTATTTAATAGGATATGTGAGTTGATGACTGCAATACCGTAAGACTGAAGGAGGAATCCCATCCGGACCACAACCCTTAGTCACATCCAACCTGTCAAGCTTCTTCATCACCTCTGTCAAGGAAAAATGGCATGAGGACAATGTGACGTTGTTATATCTTAGTTTAAGACCTGGACTACTCTGTGAAGGCGGGGAGAAAACAGAAGAAAAATTTATTAGCGCCTGGACAAACTACACTTCTATCTATATTCTACAGAGTTGCGCTAGTAACGAAACGGCTTCATGAGTTATATCATATACCTTCTATTATACCACGGCTAAATGGGTATAATTGAAGGCATATCGTTTTATAGACCGCGCGGTGAAGGTCCGGCCTCGAGCCCACCGAGCGGTGATAGGGAGGAGACGGGTGGAGGGCCCAATATGCCTGCAGTCCTGGAAACATTCGCTACTGTCAGACTTTCCCACGCTTGCCTCTAAAATAAGTTACGTTAATTGTTATCTACGGATGCACATTCAGCAAGTTTCCAGACTGCGTGCGATATATTTGCTTGTGGTTTAGCGTGTTAGGAATGTTTACTCAAGTGTACGATAAACAATTATTTAGTTGGTTATATGTTTGTTTTTATCAAACTACTGTAGTGTATTAAGTCAGATTGTGTTTTTTTCTGTCCCTTAAGTGTGTTAAGAGTCTGCAGAGCCATACTGGTTTAATTCTCATAAAAACAACGTTATTTTGAATCCATATTTTTATCATTATTTATTTACCAAACGTTGTGTATGAGGTGTCATTTACGCCTAGTTTTCAAAAATAGGTGAAAATAAAAACTTCAAACTAAATAATTTTTATATTTATTCTATTAAACTAATTATGAATCCACAAAGCAGTTCAACGAGTAATTTCACTCTTGATCAAATGCAATTTGTTTGGAAAAGACCGTTTAAAAATAACTGTTAAATTTTGTCACGCGTGATCATTTGTCTGGTTCGAAAAAAAACCATCGTTCTAATGAGATTTAAACCAACATGGCCGACAGCCTCTGCAGACTCTTAAGGTTGTAAAATTAGTGAACGTAAATCCTAAATAGTTTATTCCTTTAGTGGTTCCTGCCTCAACTATGGCTCGCTTTATTCCTAAAGTAGCCCAAGGAAAAATTACTAGAAGTCAGACTAGGGAAATTATTTGGAGAGTAAGTGAGTTCATGGCGAATGAGGCCAAATTAAGAGATGAACAACGAATACCCGTAAAAAATCGTTAGAACGAACTGCAGTTGCATGTAGCATTTCAAAAACTCTTATAAAGGAAATTCGGCGTGAATAGTGTTTATTGGACACTTCAACGGAAGGAGAGTGTTCGTTCACAACTCCCAAAAAATACAAGAGAAAAACAACAGCGACAGAACTAGACGATGTGTCGACAAATGTGTCGTTAGAAAAACTGTCCATGAGTTTTATAAAACTGACGAGTCACTCCCAACTCGTCATTTTGGGACGCGGTCAAATGCCTTTGCAAAGTCGATGTAGATAGCATCTATCTGGCTTGATCTAGTAATGGCGTCTAATACATGCTCCTGGAAAAGAACCAGGTTGGTTGACACTGAGCGGCCAGGGTAAAAACCATGCTGAATGTCAGGAATCATGGATCGTAATGAGGCACCAATTTTATCCAGCAATAAGCTCTCAAAAACTTTGGCTATAGAGGACAATATTGTGATAGGTCTATAATTAGAAACGTCACTGGGATCCCCTGACTTGAAGATAGGTATGACATATCCCAACTTGAGTACATCAGGAAACACACCCAGCCTCAAAAAAGAGTTAAACATGTATTTAATAGGATATGTGAGTTGATGACTGCAATACCGTAAGACTGAAGGAGGAATCCCATCCGGACCACAACCCTTAGTCACATCCAACCTGTCAAGCTTCTTCATCACCTCTGTCAAGTTATACAACCGAATCATGTCATTTCAGAAAAAAATATCTCAGGAAAATTCAGCCTAGGTCACTAGTTGGTCTATCCTACTGCTATCTATCGTTTCTCTCGTAATGTGAATGCACTTAAAGTTGCAAACGTATTGGCCTTGAGACTGAGATATGCAAACATATGTCATGTTTAAAATGTTATGGAATTGTTGATGTTGAAGATTGTGATAAGTGTTTGTTTCTGTTTATTCATGTCATGTGTCTTCAAATTACCCGTAGTATTCTTTTAAATTGTTTTGTTGGTTCTCAGGAGTCATAATATTTGTCTATAAATTTTATGTTTTTATTTTTATTTAATCTAACTTCTTATGGCTACAACCAGCAGTAGTACTTATTGGTAATTATTATCATATTTTCAAAATTAAAACAGTTAAAATTGTAGTCTTTTTAACATGGCAGACGTATTTTATCATTCAGATACCAAGAAACTTCTAGAGGGGAAGCACTTGGTTTTCTTTGGTGATTCAAGTAAGTATTTTCTTTATAGTGAGTGTAACATTTAATAAGTTAAGCTCAACCATTGGCCTAGTTTAATTACTATTAATTAATTAATTAAACGTTAACATTTGGATTTTTTTAGTTTTAGTTAGGCCTAGCCTATTTTCTGATCCACTTTTAAAATATATCTCGTATTTGGATTTTATTTATTTATTTGCTTGCTTACTAGCCTAGGCCTATTTGATGTAAGGGATGGTAATGGTAATGTCAGGTTCAGATATTGACAACTTTGTGTGTATTTTAAAGCGAATTTGAATGATTACGTGAGTGAAGATAACCTGTGTCGTCCGGTAAAAAATTGAGTTTGACATATTTATAGTAAAGATCCATTTATTAATGTAAATACCAGGAAAAAGTAAATAACTATTTAATTATGCGCATAACCATTAAAAAAACACAAAATACAGTAAATGTAGTTTCAGTACTGTAAGAAAGAAGGAACATTAAGTTGTCTTTTATAAGTTGTATTACCGCAAAGTGAAAAGAAGTTGGGATTAAGTATTCCATCCATTTTAAAACTCTACAGTCAGTAAAAATTGCAATAATTGAATTTAATGGTATAGATCTTTTGGTATTTATGCAGTTTCTTGCCACCAAACAAATTTGGAACATTTTGCTTGAATTAGGTCTAGAATTGGCTGTATTTTCACGAGATATGCTTTTTATTCCGCGGAAATAACATATTTTAACGAAAAATTTGAAAAAAACCAATGTCACAACTTTTAGTATTTTTGTCATATTTCCGTTAATTTAAATGGTATTTTAATCATTTTTTTTTAATTTTGATGTGTTTTTTTGCGCTGAATACAAATTTTAAAACTATTTTGGTCTATTACAAATATTTCTCGAGAAATAACGGAAAAACTACTATTGCGGCGGATCGCGATTAGCGGCCATTACTCGATCATTATATACAACAACTATTAATCACAAAAACCGAATTCACCTACATTCCCGCCGGAGTGACGGCCAAACACTCGAATTTAAAGCAAATTACGAATTTTTGTTGAGAAAATAGACAATTAGGATAAGTTAGGTTATGTTTGGTTATGTCAATAAAAAATGCATTTTTTGAGCTGAAAAAATAATTTTACTACAAAACCAGTTATATATTTGTGTTAGGCATGAAAAACACGAGAAATGAAAAAAATTGTCAAAAAATAAAGATTTTTGAAAAAGTTGTTTTTTTCATTATTAGATAAAAAACTAGTTTTTCGATTTTTCGGTAAAAAAGGAGTTTTCTGCGGATGAAATCAAACTCCTCAAGAGATATAAACTCATTTTTCACCACTTTTTTAACATGAAATCGTATTTTCAGAGGTGGCAAAAAAGTGCATAATTACCGATCTTTTATTATTCATTAGCAGGATTGTGCATGGCCAATTAATTTCCTGTAATGTTATATTTGTTGACAACGAAAGCAGAGCATTCGTTCTTGTCGTGTTTTCCGATCTACAGTATTATTATTTCACCCTACTTTTTGTATTTCATCCGTCAACGGACCACAGTAATATTCGACATTTGGTTTTATGTGTAGGGTGCTGTTCAGTCCATTTATTGAAGGAAATTATCGTATTCATCCAGTCGTCTAACGCAATCTGTTTTACCCTACCCTGCACCATTTTAATGGAACAAAATTATCGAAGCAATTTTAATTTATTTATCATTCATATTGGCTACGAAAACAATGATTGATTCATCACTTCAGTTATGTTATTAAATAACTGTCAACCATTCACCACTTATAACAAAACACTGGAATAAAATATTGATCAATAACAGTAACAACAATAAATTATAGCAATATATCTATTACTGTATTATAAAATTAAAAAAGTAAATACACTAAAACAACCACATTTAGTGGATTAAGTAGATGGGAGTCAGGTGGTGATGTGTGAGAAGGGAATGTATTGGGGTGGGAAAATTATTCCTAGAATATATTTAAACATTTTCTTTAATCAATTACATAGCCTATGACAGTTTCTTCGCTAATTATATAGAACAGGGGCCTTGCTGGTTTTTAGCTGATATTTTTTTTCGTATTAGATAAATAATCACGAATTAAATTATGATTGTTTTTCAGTGGAAAATTTGGGAAAATTACGAAAATTAGGAAAAAGGAAATAAAAATATGTTTGTTCCTGAATAAAGCGTTGTGGGCAGGTAGGCCTACCTAAATTTTCCAAATTGCCTAGACCTAACAAAAGAATAAAACTGTTTGAAATGGGTCAAGAATTTGCTATATTTTCATGAGAGATACTTGTTGCTCTGTGAAGTTGATTTTTTTACCCGAAAAATAAATTAAAAAAAACTCCAAAGTCAGCTGTTAATAATTGTTGAATATATAAGTAAGGGCCATTCTTTTTAATGATT
Organism: Stictocephala bisonia; assembly: GCA_035578905.1. Taxonomy (NCBI): domain Eukaryota; kingdom Metazoa; phylum Arthropoda; class Insecta; order Hemiptera; family Membracidae; genus Stictocephala; species Stictocephala bisonia. Next base: position 1,791,327 of record JAQJVL010000168.1, read on the forward strand.
TTTTTCAACCATGGATCTGATCAACGAGTGAGCCATTATGTGCTCCCAACTGCTAGGTCCTTTTTTCACCGATTCGGAGGCCTTTTGTGTAAAAATTATAAAAAATACTAGCATAATACGTGTTGGTACATTTACAGTGCAAGTAAACGTCACACAACACAAATTTATTACAATATAAGCACAAGATGCACAAATATTATAGTGATCGATTTCGGTGAACTAGCCTCACCTTCAGACCAGAGGGATTCACAAAAGATATATAATATTTGTGCATTTTGTACTTGTATTGTAATATATTTGTGCATCTTGTGCTTATATTGTAATAAATTTGTGTTGTGTGACGTTTACTTGTAGTGTATAAAAAATACTAAATATGCTACAAATGTAAATTTTGACATATTGCTTTTCTTCTCAAGAACTGTACATTCACGTACCACCATAAAAACTTACATAGATACACATGTAATAAATAAATATTGTCAAGAAAATATTGTACGTAAATTATAACTTATAAACTTCCTTAGGAGCACTAAAAAATGTTTGTAAATAATTCTAAGATAGCCAAATTGTTTATTATTTTCTGCACTATAATATGTTGTTATATGTTGCATAAACTGCAAAAAAAAAAAACCTAGTATGGTAGTTTATGCAACATATAACAACATATTATTAAATTATATTATAATGTAATTTTGCACATTTTTCGTTTTTGTGTTTTAATGAAAACAAAAAATTGCAAAAACACCTAGTATGGTAATTTTTTGTTTTCATTAAAACACAAAAACGAAAAATGTGCAAAATTACATTATGATCATTGTAGCTAATCAAGTAGTACACGAAAAGATTTTAAAAAATGCAGCATTGAATAGGATAGAACAAGTTTTTCAGGAATAATCATATTGTAATCTTACACATTTTTTTATATTTTTTGTTTATTGGGGAAAATAAAAATGTTACTATGGAAACAAAAGGTTTCTGTGATAAATTACATAACAATCCAAAAATAAGGGGCATGCCTAATTTTTTATAATTTTTTGCTGCATGTACTTTATAGTAACTATCTATTAGCTACAAGAAAATGTAAAATATATGAAAATATTAAAAAGTATAAGACTTATAACACCATAAGTCAGCGTGCGCAAATTGTATAAACAACACTTGAAAAATTGAGCAGATTATAATCATAGGTAATAAAAGATACAAAATAATCGTTGGAATTTTTGTAGGTACTAAAACTTGATATATGGCATAATTTCTGAATAGAAATATACTGTATAAGAATTGTTAGATTACAGGCAAACAAGGGTATACAACAACATTTTTTGTAAGATACTCATTACAGCTAAAACATTGCAATTTGTTTTTTGAATTGAATAGGCTATTTAATTCTTGCATAGAGTGACATTTACTACGCATTATTCCGTCTTCTGGTTATTCTTCAGTCATGCGACAAACATTGGCCATTTTTCTCACCTCCACCAGCTGGGAATTGAGCGGGAGTTTCATTGCACGTTTTAATTTTATTTCATACGCTTATAAAATTGCATTCAAAATTATTACAAATTCTGAAATGTGTAGAACAGAACATCCTGCGTTAATTGGTAGTCTACCAACTTTGTCATGCTTGCTTGATGATACACATATGTATTATATATTTTAATGTAACAGCATAAATTATACCGTACCTCGCTTTTAGAAGGGAAATTGTGAACCACAAAAATTATGTCCAGGATGAACCATCAATGTTTTAATTTGACATGTTTTTTACGATAAACACAAATTTGAAAAGTAATCTCAAATGACAATTATTTCTAGATATGACAAATAAATTACTTTTGTGGGTAATTGCAATTATTGGAAATTATGTGGTCATTATAAACATCCTCTATTTGCCACAATAAACAAATTAGAATATATTGACCCCTTGCCATGACCTAAAACATTGTCAGTCAAAACCGTCAGAAATGTAGTAGCTATTGTAGAAAAACTTGATCAAATATACGAACGTTCTATGTATAGCATAGACAAGTCTGTCCTTAGGCTATGTATTTATTGTATCCAGATGCCATCGAGACAAACAAGTCGTTGCCGAGTTTTGGACACAGGATCGACGCAAGATTGCATTTCATAGTGTACAATCGTCTTCCGACAGACCGGACTGTTAGTTTTTGTTTGTGGTTCGAGCATTTGGCACTGGTTGATCGGTAGTAGTGAAGCCGGCATAAATGGGATAACCCGAAGTCATAATCCACTTACTAGATATTGGTGTTAATCGACGTAGTTACCTTCTTATGTAAAAACTGCCTAATATGAAACACAAGAACGACACTAAGTCTAAGATTACGATACGGTCCAAAATCCCTTACACCACACAAATGACATATTGGCCGTTGGGGCTGAAAGGGTTAATCTAAACATCGTAAAAACTTATTTCAGAATTTAGAATATTAAGTCCAACCCAACAAAACTAGATGTAACCAAATTCCATTTGTGTAATAGACTAGGGTAGCTGACAAGGCACTAAATATTTTGTCTCTTTGAAACAAAAAATATTTGGTTTAGACAATTATCATCCATGGTATTTGATAATCAGTTTAGATTTATCACTCCATTTTATAAGTCACCTCTCAAAAATATTGATTAAAATCAGAACGATAACCAATTATACCTCAATTTGCTAGATCATTTTGAAAAACCCTGCTCAGTTTTTTATACCTCGATTTTAGCATTGGTTTACTACACTATGTTATTAATTGTTTACCAATACATGTCCAAAGTAGGTAGAATATTTATGTTTATTTTTATCTCAGAGCTAATATTAGCTTTATTATTGATTTCATTGTTCTTAGGTGATATGTTTAAATAGTGTCCTGCAATGGCAGCTGTGTAGGCTTAATGTCATTAGGTAAACTTATGAATATATGTGTTGATCTTGTCTGCTTTGTTTAAGCGTGAATGTTTACTAATATTGAGCCATTTGTGATTATTTTCCCAGGATAGGCGAACATATGATCCAAAGCAAAGTTGGTTATCCCCATTTACAAATTATTTGGCTTCTCTAAAGAAAGTAATGGGTGTTGTACGCTGTATTCTGATGTAGAAGAAAGTAATCCTGTTCCACACACCATGTTGTATTAGAAACCTAAGTGATATGGAATTAGAAGCAAAGAACTAAGTTTAATTGAAAATCATATAATTAACAGGAAGTTAAATTATTTGTCATTACTGGTGTTCCCCAGGGTTCTGTCCTCTGCTCGTTTCTACTTTAAGTACCTAAACAAAATTAAAATAAATAACTAGTTTTAATATATAAATCTCATCAATATTACATGAAGTTGATACTACCTTATTTTATTCGGATTATAATGTATTTAAAGTTAATTTTCTTCTCAATGAAAGCTTGGAATCTGGAAAATTTTAGCATATTATTGCTAATAATGTATTATCTTCCCTTTATAAAATCATTTGAATGATGATAATGAATTTTCGTTCAAACCTGTTAAACTCCTGGGTACCTATAATCTTGAACAGTAAACTCTGTTGTGATATCGTACAGAACATATTTGTAAGAAATTGGCAAGAATAATTTATCATCATAGAGAACTGAAATATTGTGTCAAGCCAAACACACTTTTACATCTGTACTTTGGGATCGTACAGTTCTTTAGAATTGGATGATCAAAACTGATCATTGAAGTAGTTTATTTTACTAGGTTAAGTTGGGGCTAGGAAGCCTTCTCTAACACTTAACCTGGGGACCAACGGCCTAACATGACTTCCGAATCACGGGAGCGGTAGGGCCAAAACTGTTAGTGGTCTTATCGGGAATTGAACCTGGACCAGTTAAGTTTCAAGCCATCGGCCTACTAGCCCCTTAGCTCTACAGCTACTCCCGTAAAGATTTCAATCAATTTATCACCTAAGTAAAACCCTAAATAAAGATCCATCATGTGGGTAGTTGTCAGCAATTAAAAAAACTAGTGTAATAATATGCATGGTAATTATAAACCATGTACAGTACAATCTCGGTTATCCGGCCCAATGTGGCGAGATCAAGCTAGATACGATAAAAGCCGGATAAAACATAAATCATAAATAACTTGGTTTTATTGGAGAAACACGTTTATTAACTGATATCAGACAGCATGCGTAAACAGAGCACCTACAATTGCATGTGACGCAGCCCGTTCTGCAGCAATTGTAATGAAACAAACAATATTTATCACGATTGCCAACTTTGACGCTGCTAGGTGTGTGAGTATATGCAAAATGGATTCTTCCAGCCAGCCACACTGAACAAAAGTAAACAACATTGCCAGCTTGGATCTTCAGGTGCATTATTAAATTATTACGCAGTAACAAGCGACTGCTTGTTGAGAAATGGTGACTAGTCATTACAGTGCCTGCAATTTGCTAAATGCAACAACAAAACACTTTTGTACGACATTTGTGTTTCAAAACTCAAAGGCGCTTACGATAAATTGTAATTTTATCTTGTAAATAATTTTTATTGTTATCTACTTGGCAGACCGGATGACATGGAATGCCCGATAAAACGAGGCAGGATAATCGAGTACTGTACTGTACTACTTGAAATGATATAAATTTTAACAGTATAATATATAACATTTTATTTTGTTAAAATACTGCTGTTAAATAAATTACTCTCTTATTACTTGGATTTTCATATTGACATGACAGTTGTAAACACCAATGCTTAAAATTGAGTAGTGAATTCTAAGAAAATTCATGTTTCATAAGCTATTTTTATTTTTTACAATATTTATTATTTTACTTCTTTTTTGCAGACACTCGAGCTATTTATAAAGACATGGTGTGTCTGTTAAATAGGAATCGTCTAATTGATCAAAGGGATTTAAAAAGGAAGGTAAGTAAAATTTGCTATGTATAGGATTTTAAATGGAGAGTTTGAATATTCTGTTTTGAATAACATATAACAAGTATAATGTTTGCTTACAAACTAAGTTTTAATGAAGCTCATGAAATTTGGCAGTGTTTTAATTTGTACTTGCCTAAAGATAAAAAATTAATGTATCTTGATAGTATCCAACTTAGTTCATGTGGTGTTTGCTACTAAATGTTTTATATATCTCATAACACTATCAAATATTTGGCTATATTTGACAGTGTATTACTACAATACAAAATGCAACAGGCCTTAGAAGTTAGTCGTAGAAATATTTGTATGGCCTGTTAAAGACATAAAAGCCTGTAAAAGGCTACTTTGTTTATGGTTGTTATAAGTAGAGTTAAAGTCTGTTAATTTTCAGGGTTGTCCACGAAAAGTAAGCATAACTTAGAGAAATACTGGTAGGCATAAAAACAAGCCAAAATTGTTGTATGAGTGAATGTTCTACCTTGCTTTATTTTGTGTCTTGTTTGTCTGTATGTATTTTTGTTAAATTCACCAACAATGATCTGTTCGATAGGTATCACAATCATATTTCGGTTTATTGTGGCTTCAAGGATAATGGCAATAACTATAAAAAAAACTACTAGTCCTTCTTTGAAAAAAATTAAGTTATGCATAGAAATCTTATATATATATGAGTTAGAACCTTATGATGTACCATATCATGCACTATTATTGTCTTTATATAGATTATTTAACACTTAGCATTTATTTTCAGCAAGAGCCTAGTTACAGTGGAGATAAATTGGGTAAACACAGTGAATTGAAACAAGGTAGAGACTACGAAGAGGAAAGATCCTTTCAGGTGAGTTTACATCATTATCACGTCCCCCTCGGTGAAAGGGATCGTGGAGAGTAATAGCTAAGACTAACAGAACTAGGGATTGCAAAAATATATCAGAAATATTGATAAATGTGTTTTTATATATATCAATATTTTAGCATATATATTTTCTTTCGATAATATTGGTCATAACGATATTTTGGTCCGATATATCATACACTAAATATTGATGTTTTTCCTGAAAATCATTACGATATGGAAAAACACATTTAAATTGCATCTTATGTGACAAAACATGCATTAAAATAATACTTGTCAGTTATCTGAAAATCAGACCAACACTATGTGGTTCGAAATCCACGTAAAGCTGTAGGTCCCAAAGTTGCCCTGGCTATTGGGCTATTAATAAATAGTCCTTTCTGAGCTAAGTCGAACTCAGATAGTAACAATGACTACACTCGTTCACCTCTCATATTCGCCCATGCCTCTATGAACTGCGTCTTAGAGATGAATAATTAATAATAATAATGAATAAAGTAACTTTATTTAGTTTTTTTACAAGAGGTTAGGCAACGTACTAAAATGTAGTTTATTGTTGACTAGTGGGTGGAAGTTTAGTATTTAAAAGAAGCCTAAAGGCATTTTTAAATGTAAAAAATAAAAATAACAATGTTATTACATTATTCTTTTATAATTGACATAATAATTAAATGTATAATTCTTATTTTGATTTTCATTCAACTGCATAGACCACAACTGGTTTCATGTAGATAAATGTATTTAAGGTTTATATTCAGTAGGCTATTCTTGATAGTGATAATAAAACAGTGTATTTTTGATCATGACATAAGAGTTAGTACATAACTTTAAACAGATCAATCATTTACAGTTTGATATTGCTGACCCGATATATCAATATTTTTCTTTCAATATTATTGTTATATCGATATTTTGTTTGTGATATTTTGATAGTATGATATATTGATATGTTGAAAATATTTGCCATCCCTAAACAGAACATCAATTATATTTCTTACCTCTTTTATTATTATATCAGTAAGGGTTCATCCTAACCTCCCTATTTCACAACAAATCACCAACTTTCTCCCTACGCTTAAGAACGACAAAAGATAAACACTGCAGCTACCCTACTCTAGATGGGTGCAGGGTGTCTTGAGAATTTCCACCATCCATGCTGCACCACTGCCTCCTCTGGAGTCGTTAGGGCTTGGTTCCTCTCTCCTCCTAGGCTGTCGTCTGTCTGCCTCACCTCCAGCCACACTCCTGTCTCCCCACTTCCACTCATAGACACCCCTCAGCAAATAGCTAAGTGAATAACAGTTAAAATAAAAAAGGGTAATTTGGGTCACTTCATAACACTCCTCCAAGCAAAAAAACAAGAAAAATTCTTTTTTCTACTTCTAAAAAATGTCCCCAAGTCACTGTGGTTCGTCATCGATGGTCACTCATCCACTTTGTTGGGGTGGTAAATAACTTGAATAGCAGTTAACTTGTTCGTGGCAGCTTATAAACTGATTTCAATGGATATTGAATATACGCATAAGACAATTGTGTTCATGTTTCAAGTGTTTAATAAGTCACAGCCTGAAATTGTTCTGATTAAAGAATGGTGAGTGAGAGCTTCTGTCAGATGGGCTTGTTAGTTGTAAGTCTATCCAGATGGCAGGTAAGTGTAAGTGTGATTGTTATATTGCCAAGTTTTGTTACAGCAGGATGGTTGTTTGGTCGAATTGAATATCCTACTTGGGGATGTAGAAGAAACAGAAATGGGTTAGGATATATGAATGGTTACTAGAATCAGTGTGTGTATGACACTTCCGGGTTTGTTCAAGGAGTTATGTTGAAAACTAGCTAATATTAACCAGAAATCAGAATTTTTATTTGTTTATAAGCCATATATGGCAATCAATATCATCAGGTACAGTACATGAGCAAATAACAATCATTAGGCTACAATGAGTGAGCACAATAGACTATAGTCAATTCTTTGTTTAGTGGCCAATGCCATAATAATGAAGAGCTAGGTATAATAATCGCGAAGTGACAAAATCAAAATAGGCAAACAAAATAACAGTAACAACTAACAAAAGAAATAACAATAAGAGATGGGACATTGACATAAAAACAATAGGACAATGATTTATGAGTAAGAATTTCATTGACTAACAATGATTAGACATATTAATTAAATCTTTTCAAAACAATATAATGTATAAAACTTTAAAAAGTGATAGCAATAATAATAAAAATAAATAAATAAAAGAACAAAATAAATTAAAAACGATTCAGGCTTAAAATATATTTTCAGTGCCGTTGCACAACAGGTACTCATTTACCATATAAAAAGGATTTTGTATCAACCAATCAAATAATAATCTTTGTAATTTTTTTACTTCAACAATATGTGCCCTAGCCCTTAATTTATTAAAAGGATTGACTGACATAATTTTTTCAAAGATTTGAGTAATGCTAGAAATCAGAGATATTAGTCTATATATAATTTGAGCATTATAGTCACATCTAACAATATTATAAAAAAGTCAGATCCATGTTGTTGACAACGATTCACTAAAATCATCTGCACTTGTGGTGTTCCAGGCCGGGCTCATTCACGCTGATTAAGATGAAGGATGAGACTTAAAATTGAAGAGAAACATGAAGCAAGCAAGACAGATTTTTGGCACTAAAATATAGAGGGTTACAAAAACTAATGCACACAATATAATACATAAATTGTTTCTCACATAGTAGAATTTCATTATTGTTACTGTTTTTTTTTTTTAATATCAGATTTTCAATAATTATTTTTTATGTTAAAACTAATAAATTAAATAATTTGTTTGTGTTTCTAGACTGGAAAAACTCGAGTAGACTTCTACTTTATAACAAAGTGTTATGCTCCAGCTGTTGTGGATATGATGGAGGACATTCATCTCGGCTTGAGAGAGGCTCCTGACGTCATCTACATTAACTCAACATTCTGGGATGTTTGCCGGTACGACATATATGTAGTTTTCAAAAACAATCACAATATGAGATTGACCCATATTTCTAACAAAAATTAGTAATTTGTGTTGAATTTGGGTGCCTGGCTTTCAGGACTACCTGCTTGGCATCTTTCTGGCGGGAATATATGTGAGTTCTGTTTTTGTGATTAAGATGGTAATGATTGCATTATGGCCGCTAATCATGAGTCGCTGCGAAAGTAGTTTTTCCGTTATATCTTGGGAACCTTTTATGGTATTTCTTCATGAGGGCCAGAGTTGTACAGTGTGAAAGGCACACAATAAACTACACCCTATAATGTCAGAAACTCTTCGCAACTGACAACCCTTATAAACCACTCTCAGCTAGCATTTGAAACCACCCTCATGAGAATTAGGGTGGTTAGTATTTTAAACTAACCATAATTTGAAAATCTCATCAATATTAGAACTGATGTTTTAATAGTCCATTGAGATGCTCTTCATATATTTTGATGTTAATATTATTTTGAAACTTATTATTAAAATCTATATCAACTAAATCATCATCATTTGTGGTACCACTATTATTCAAAATAATATGCACAAAATAAAATGTCACTATCTAAATACAGTAAGAAATAATGTTGTCGATAAATGTATGACTGTTACTGTTAACAATGGAAAAACTTGGAGGTAGAGTTTCAATTTCATTGTTCCAGTATGCTATACTTTTTATTTGAATTTGAATGTTAAAATAATTTACTTTCAATTAATGTTTGGAAAGCATGGTAAATATACAAACAAATTTACTAATCTAAAATAATATTAACAACAGGGCTTGTACGAGGTACGTCCAGAAAGTAAGTTCCGTTTCCATTTATATCCGCTGCAGCGCTGCGATCGCAGTTCCGCATATGCGCGGCAGACGCTCTGTATCAAGGAGAAGAAACGTGCGCCATTTTGAGATCGCTGTCAGTCTCGTACGCTTTGTTGTGCTTGTTTAAAATGTCGGTGTTGATCGAAAATCCCGCCGCTTGTGAAATCAGATCTGTGATTCGTTTTCTGAATGCTAAGAAAGTGAAACCGATTGACATTTATCGGCAAATTTGGGAGGTTTACGACAAAATGTGATGAGTGATTCAATGGTGAGAAGATGGGTCGGACAGTTTAATGAAGGACGTAATGAAGTGCATGATGAAGAACGAAGTGGGCGTCCATCTTTGATTACAGAAGAACTGGTTCACACGATTGATGAGAAGATCAAGGAAAACCGTAAGTTTACAATGAGTGCTCTCGCTATGGAATTCCCCCAAATCTTGTTGGAAATTGCGCCGCGCAATACAGAATAAGCGCCGAGGATTTCTGTCCAAAGGTGTTGTTTTTCTTCACGACAATGCACGACCACACACTGCAAATGTGACGAAAAACCTCATACAGGGATTTGGCTGGGACGTGTTTGACCATCCTCCGTACAGCCCTGACCTCGCTACTAGCGACTTTCATCTGTTCTTGCATCTTACCTTGGCGGTCAACACTTCAACGATGACGAAGAGCTGAAAGAAAATGTTTCCAAATGGTTGAAGACACAGGCGGCAACCTTTTATGAAGAAGGCATAGAAAAACTTGTGCCACACTATGACAAATGCCTGCAAAATTTCGGCAGTTATGTAGAAAAGTAGTTTAAGAGTTGTAGATTTTAGTGCAATAAATATTTTTTCTGTATCTGTAGACAAATTATTTTTATTACCAAACGGAACTTACTTTCTGGACGTACCTCGTATTATCAATGAGAGCACTGTCATTATAGGTTCAAAAACATATAAGTATTAATACAGATTATTTTGTGGGTTTAAAACTACGACAAATCATATTTTAAAATATTTTCTTATTAAATCATATTTTTTTACTTTGGTTTTCATCAATCATGAAGTGTTTAGTTTTATTTCTTACTATCATAAGTATTAAAAAGAAACCTTGAGTTAAAAGTATGTTAGATTTGTAGAAGGATTTCCAAGGACGATGCACAGTTCTTTTGGGTTTTCAGATAAATTTTTTTACTGCTTCTAGTGAATGGGAACAATGTGTGTTTAAGATGGGGTCCTCATGGAGTCACCAAGTTCAAAGACAATGTCAACCATTTAGCACGTATGTTCAAGTCCAGTCTACCATCGACCACACTAGTCATATGGGCTACGGCTCTCCCAGTTTCACACAATGTTCAAAGCAGTCTTCTTATTAAACAGGTAAACTCTATATATGAACGCCTCATATGATTAGAAGGGTCAAATGGCATTAATTAATAAAAAATATAAATAATAACTTATTATCCATTATCTAACACTTCCCATAAAGAAATTATTTTACCCTATTTTAAAGTAACACTTAATTGCATAAAAAATTAATTTCATGAAATGTGAAGTTAATTTTTTAGAAGTTTTAGTATCATAAGGGAACCTACAAAAACAAAGATTTACATTTAAAATTAAGATTATAATTTTTGAAGCAATTTTAATGTAGATGTACAATTATTATGAAAAATAAAAATATAGATAATGTTTAACATTTTAGTGAAACCAATAAGTCAAATAGTACCTGTCATTTATGATACAATGATAACTACAGTAAAATAATTTAAAATTGTAAAAAAAAGGACGATTAGTCATGAAGACAATCTGTGCTTGGGTGGAGCAACAAATTGAGAATTATACTAGAGGTTTATATTACCATATATTCAGTCAATTGGTCCAACACGTCGTCAGATGGTGACCGGTTTCGACTAATTCATGTAGTCATTCTCAAGCTGAAAATACATAAAATAAAGCTTGAGCTGGCCTCTTCACCTGGCCTCATAAAACAAGCTGAAGACTCTTGTGAGGTCGTCAGAAGTCTTAAGAACACTGAACACAAGCGAACAAACAAAACAAGAAAAGCACAAAGCGGACATTTATTAAATTAAAATGTGGCATAGACACAGTCGGTTCACAGCGCAGGTGGTGCAGGTTGCGAGTCTAGACTTCGTCCATTCGTTTGTGTTCAGTGTTTTTGAAGACTTCTGACGACCTCACAAGAGTGAATATTTATGTTTTTTGGCTTGAGAATGACTACATTAGTTAGTCAAAACCGGTCGCCATCTGACAACATGTTGAACCACTTGACTGAATATAAGGTAATATAAACCTCTAGTATAATTAGACAGTGGTCCGGAGGCAATTCATTATGAGACTGAGAATATCTTTGTTTTACGTTTGTAGACTGGGCAGCCAATAAGTTTTTTATTGGCTGCCCAGCTCCTTTTCATTCATTCATAGAGGATTTACGTTTTTGATAGGCTGAGGGTTTGATAAACAATCAAAACATTCATTTAATGGCACAACACTTCTTAAGTAATTATAAAAAAAGAGGGTGTACAAATAAAGGTGTCAAGAGGAATGGTGAAATCAACAATGTAGCTTGTATTGCCGTAGTAGCAACAGTAGATGGAGAAGTTGTGTTACAATGATCGCTCGCAACAACATTTACGAGCTATTTGTTTTAAAAATTGCAGTTAATGCTATAGTAGTTATGCATGCACTGCACAGTTATTTTTACAAATAAAAAATGTTCTATTCTATTCTACAATAGACTCAGGAAAGTACCTTGGCATAGTAATTGACATTGATGTCAAGTCGACCAAACCCGACATTGATGAATTCTACCATAAACTGAATGGCAGCCTCTATATAGTCAGGAGAATGAGAATTTATCAACACTTTAACAGCGTACTACTATTTGAGTCTCAACCTGATATTTGATCTGACAGCTTGGGGAGGTACAACAGCTACGAACATCCAAAGAAGAAAAGTAATATTAGATATACATATGGCATGTTGTTTTCTGACTTCTGAACTATTAATGCTCCCGAACATTCCGAGTTCATATGTGTCTAGTCTAGACCTCTAGACACATGCCGAACTGCTTTCAAGGAACTCGGAATTCTGACAACGGAAGTCAGAAAACAACATTCCATACCTTAATAGTAATTTTCTTGGTTAAACGGCTGTTTGGAGCAATGCTGTGTTTTTGTTTCATTTCTCCATGCTATTTCATGGAAGTTTTTTTTTATTGTCGGCTCCCTGAAATTATTAATTCCTATTTATTGAAAATGTGAAAAACTTTTTGGGGTTGAGTTAATTAGATCTACTTATACTCCAAATTAAAAATATTAACAGCACTCAGAGGTAGACTACCATTTATATCATTGTTAGTCAAGCTTTTTATAGTAGGGTGATATACTAATATTAGTAGAGTTTAAGTTCACCTATGCAGTAATTTGCATTACATTGTATATGACTTTGACTATAATGATATTTAAATGACTTTCTGTTACAGATTGACTTCTTGCGACATTCATTGCGATTTGATGTTCTCGAAGCAAACCAGTTTGCTCGTGAAGTAATGGTCGCTCATGGTTTTGATATCCTAGATAACCACTTTCATATGCGACTTCAGATTCATAGGTAATGTATAAAGCAAATGTTTATGTATAAGCTTCTATTTGTCATACTATAATGGACAAAAAAAGTAAATTTGTACTAACAAATTTTGACTCGGCTGGGCTCCAAGGAACTATTTTTTTTTTTTTTTTTTTTATTTCAAACTTTACTTGCCAGTTGACATGAGCCTACAGGCTTGTGCATCAACTTTATTCAACGAGTGAAGTACCAACCGTTGGCTTAGTGGGGATTTGAAACATGGACCTTGCCCTCCGCAGTGGTGGACCTTAGCCACTGAGCCACCACACTGATTAATCCCGTCACTAACATTTAATCCCGTCCTAAACCGATGAGGAATGTATTAGCCTCACACATTACTGGTTCTTAGAGTTTAGCCCTACATCTGGCAGACACTGGTTCTTAGAGTTTAACCCTACATTACACATTCCTATAGTTGCGGAATATTGTTCACTAACAATGCACTCTGTCATTTAGTTTAAAATTCCTAAAAAATGAAGCTATTAGAACAAATGATATATATTTATTATATATTTTCTTACTCAGAATATTTTGGTATAGACATAAGAGGTGTTTTCCTTTACAACAAAAATCATACATCATGCCATATAAAGGAAAGTTACATTTTTGTGTCATATCTAGTACATTAGTAAACAAGTATTAAATACATTAGGCATAAATGTGTGATTGCCAACAGATGAAAGTTGTACTTTACAACTAGTTTTAAACCGGTTTGAGAAAGAGATACGTAACTATAATCAGCTGCTAAGTACCTACCAGGCAGCCTTATATACTCACATTGTGTTATTGTTTTCCACAGGAGAGGAAAAGATGGTGTTCACTACAATCCAACTGCTATTCGTCTTTTGACCAATCTGCTTCTCACTCACATTGGTAAGAAAACTACATATTAGTATAAATATTCCATTTAAACAGTATCATGGCAACTCCACTACCTTGGGTCCCAGTGCTGTGCAATATAGCTCCTCCAGAAATAAGACATCAGGAGGCACTACGTGAAGAATTCAATAAGATCTTGAATGCTTTGCACCTCATCATTACCCAGGATCTCCCACGTCAGAACGGTCGCTTAAAATCTCAAAACCTACCTCTACATACTGCTTTTCAGTTGAACAGATCAAAGTTCTCGCCCAATACTAGCTGGGCCATAGCATGGAACAGTTTTGGTCGGACGAAATAAGTTCCTTAACTCAATACCTGTTAAGTGAGATGAACCTCCCTCGTAGGGAGTGGACATAATTGAATCGGTTCTGAACTGGAGTCGGCAGATGTAACTACTAGAAATACAAATAGGAATTGACAGTCTATCAGTCATGTGATTGCGGGGAGTCTATCCAAACAATGGATCACATAGTTTTAGAGTGCCCCTTGCGCTGTTTTATGGCGGAATTAGCTAGAATAAATAGAATCAGTCAGGCAGGACTTAAATGGCTTGATGGATTGGATTTAGCTTTGTGACATGAGATCATTTGTTATTTATTTTTAATTTGTATTATAATGTAATGACTTTTGGACTTTTTCCCAAGTATAAAACTCAGCTTTTACATAATTTTAATTTTGTTTGAAATGGTAGCTGGTAAAAAACCATATGATTAAAAACAAAAGATATATATACTGAGATTAATGTTAAATCCAGTCTGCTAAGTTCTATACAATATAATAGATCATAGTTGGGCCTATTTCACTTATTTTTTTATGACAATCAATATTTTATTCTCAAAGATAGCAGTAATTTTATTTCATATTTAAGTTGAAATTCCATTCAAGCATTAATACCAGTAAAAAATTAATTAACCTGTAATAAAATGCCAATTTTTAATATGTGAATTTATTGTGACATGCTAGCCTTAGGGTAAAGACACAACAAAGCCGGGCAGGTCGCTGGTAGCCTAGCTGGTCGCTTACTTTTATTTAGAATTGGAGCATGCATTCTATTGGGCGCGCACATGACGGAGGTGGGATGGTAGCAGTGAGCTAAGGTCTAAGCGAGAAGAATTTCCAGGTTGATTGTTTCATAGCAGTAAGCGGAGATGGTTCAATGCGCGCATACACATTTTGTTTTGTTTATTACGATCACTCAGTGGATACTTCTCAACACGTGTTTATTGGGATTGTGAGTAGAATTACAATAGAAGTTACTTATACGCTATATGTTACAATGCTCAGAGACTGATAGGACTACTGTTAAGATTTTTGGAAAATTAAGTATAAGTTTTTCCTTCATTGCAAAAGCAGACATTACATAAAAATATGATAAGTTACTCATACTTTGCCAAATATTCTGTTATTACAAATATATACAAAAAAATATAGAACATAAAATATGTCAAATACACATAGCAAATATAGAACACATACAATGATGTACTAAATTTGGAAAACAAACGCTGAATGCACATTGAATTGACTTTCTCGCTCTTGAGTGACGTTTATTATGCATTTCTTCATCATGCATTTTTTTCGTTGCTGTAGGGCTACATAACATGCTCTAACAATGGGTAGGCATCATCACCTAGAAACACAAATGGGACTTCCTTGTTTGTTAACGGGAGGAATTTGTCCTTCAGGATTTGAAGAGTCCCATTTTGTAGCATATGATAGATTTCAGAGGTGCAAACGCCCTCCATCGCTTTGCTTGCCATAGCCGCCTACATCAAAGGTAATGAAGCGGTAATTGCTATCAGCAACACTCTGTAAAACCACAGAATATGTATGTTTGTAATTGTAATACATAATGCCAGAGTGTGGGGGGCATATGATTTTCACATGCTTCTCGTCGATGCAACCAACACAGTTTTGGTAGTTCCACATTTTATTGAAATCTTTAGAACACTTTTCAAAGTCCTTTTAAGTAGAAACTGTCATGTGGAGTGGTTATAGAACATCCCACAAAACTTCGACCGTTCCTTTATAATTTTACCAACCTTCGACGTTCTCATTCTGGAAACAAAGGACAAGTGCTTAAATGTTGCACCTGTTGTTAAATCTCGAAGCTTAACCCTTTCCACTCGATTATTTTTTTTACCTGTTTGTCTCCTCAGCTCGTAATAATAATACAATGAATAAATGTATTTATTTCCACTTTCAAATACAAATTAAAATAAGCATACATTGCTTGGAAATATTTCACCATCAAGTCCAGTAGTGATGGCTATGGTTCACCTATCTTGACTTATCAAACAGTCACACTGATAATTTACTGATAAGTGTGGCCCACTGCTGCATTCTGGTAAACCTTACCTAATTTCCGGAAAAACAAATCTTATTTTCACACCTAAACTAATACAATATAAATTCACTTAAAACTAGTCCAAATTCACTTAACACATATTTACGCTAATTATTTTTATCTCTACAAACAATAAACTTTTTATTCAGAACTTCAAACATATATTCAACATGTTCTTGATTAAATAGCCACCCTATTAATTTAATCAAAAATTGTTTTTCTTTTAATATTTTCTCTATTTCAAGTGGTAAAAAATTAAACTATTTTGGTGCCAGAAAGGGAAATGAAACCTTAAATAATGATAAATTTACTTTTGGTCTTTTCAAAATACCTCTAGCTAAATTACGAGTATTGTAACATGTATCATGTAAGTCTTCATTCCTATTGTGTCCACTTCTAATATAAAACATTCTTGAAACTTTAAAAATATATAAATTTCGAATTGGAAGGATTAATACTAATGAAAAATATTAAGAAGTATTTTCGGTAGTAAGAAGCGGTTCAGTATTTGTTAGGTTTATGCAATGATTAAAATGTTATAAATATTGTATTTATTTTATTTTATTTATTCGTAAGACGCCGATCGTCAAGATATGGGCGAATATGGATTTTGAATGAGTGTGATGAGTGTAGATGAGCGAATGTAGTCATTGTTACAAACTAAGGCCGACTTATTCCTTAGAAAGTGTCATTAATTAATAGCCCAATGACAAATGAACAGCCGGTGATTATCAGCTGATCCTTCTCAAAATGTATTGACTCTGATTGGGATCTATGTATGGATGCATAGAATGGAAAGGAAACAAAAGTTAACTAAAAATTATAGGATATCGTTCAAATATTATTTATTACCATCACTACTATTTACAGTTTGGCCTACTTGTACAACACTGCCACTTTCTTAGATATTTTCTAATGTTGGAAGAGTTATTTCATCATTACTAACAACATCATCTTCAATTGATTTACAATCTGATAAATCACATTGTAATTGTTATATTACTTCAGCATTCGTAAGATTTGGACTACTATGAGCCGATATTTTTACACTACTGTCAAGTGTCAACTAACGAAACATCGAACTGAAGGTTAGAATAAACAAGAAAGAATAACATCACGTGACATTTTAGTTCCCATGACGACCGATTGTAGTTCATATAGTTTCCGCATGATAGCAGCACGAATTGGGAACAACGATAACCAAGCAATCAAATAAAACTTGTGTCATTGCCGTGTTGGACACCGTCTGACATACGAGTGGAACGGCTAAATTACGATGTCGGACAGTGTCCGACATACGAGTGGAAAGGGTTAAGCACTAGCCTCTCTTCTTGCATTATCTGACCTTTGTGCCAATTTACCTAGTTCTTTTGCAGTCTAGGAGAAACTAGTTCATTAATGTAGTCAAATGTATTTTCATTCATTCTGACATACTGAAAAAAAACTGAGCAGAGTTTTCTAAAAGAAAAGACTCTTCATCACTGGAATATGCCATCACGATGACAAGGGTTGTTGTGTGTATGTCTAACTTCTTGCCAGGTAATCCTCTAGGCTACCAGCGGGTATGCGAGTATGCTAATAAGCAACCATCCAGGCTGCGTCGTGTTTTTACACTTAGGCATGATTATTGAGGCCTACCAAATCTTGAATGCTCAGTAGCAAAGCCATTCTCACTATGATCAACAAAATGAGAAAAATTGAATTGGAAAGACATATAAGTGTAGGAAGCAATTTTCACTGAGCAATGAGGAAATTAAGGCGAGAAGGACCGATTAGTATTTATATACAGAGCAGATAATTTGAAGTGGATTGAAGTCAGTACAACACAGCAACTGAAGCAAGAAACATGACATGTGTACTGTGGCATAAAGAAGAAGGTGGAAAAGCAGAATCGATCAATCAAATATTTAGGTTGTTTCCAATCAATTATTTTCACTGTTTACATTTGTCAGTTATCTCTGCAGTTTCATCTGACTGTGAAACACTGATCGTCTGCCTATTAAAGAACAAAGCCAATGAGCTTCTGTTCTAATAATAAATAAAAAAATGGTAGAAAATACCCTGTTTAGTACAAACATTCTAAAACAATGTTATATAACCTCTCAACACACACTCGAGATGTCACCAGCTGACGACATTTGACTGTTGTTGAAACACGAATAGGACTACGAAAAAGAAAAGAAAACAACACAATGACAACGAAAGTAATATTCCCGTGTAGCCCGGTAAAATATCATGTAGTTTCGAAATGATCGCGAGTTTGTAAGTGCATTAAAAAAAAATGTGAGCGGTTCGAGAGATTGAATCGTGGCGGTTTTAGCTAATATAGATCTGTTCGATGTATCGGACCGTGGTACGGAAAGAGTTAATCAAATAAATCAATCAGTTAATATTGCTCCTTAAGTGAGTATTTTGGAGGCCAGTGGGACGGAGTTCTGAAGTCGGAGATGAAAATCCTTTCTTATTGAGCCTCTGGGGGCCAAGATAAACCTATATACAAAATTTCAAGTCAATTGGACATATAGTTTTGGAGAAATAGTGTTGAGTGGTAAATGGCTTTTATATAAAGATTATTGTATAGTTTAATATGCTTGTATAGATGATTAACTGTTTATTAATTACTTTTACCTAATTTGTTAATTACTTATTAATGAATACGGTCAAATGTCTGACTTACTAGACGTGTAAATTAATTATTCGTATTGCCATAGAATTTAAGTAATTATATATTTTAATATTTAATATTAACGGATTTATTTATTTTATTTAATACACAAAGCTTGGTATGGTAATTAATTTAGGCAATATTTAGTTATTTTAAGTAAACTAGATGTTTGAAGGAAATTTAGATACCTAATAAATAAGTCAGATTCATTTAAACAACTTTTTAACTAAAAATAACCTTAGTATTTTAAAAATATCTTATCAAGCAAAATTTAAAAATCATATAATGAACAATTTGTGTTTCATCATAATGAATTTAGTTGACCCATATAACTGAAATCCATTTACAAAATAAAGTGCTATTTATAGAACCCACATTTTAATAGAATTATAAAATGTGATAATTAAAATTTAAATAATTTTCAAGTAGTTGAAACAAAGGTCAACAGGTATTATTGGTAATTGGACGTTTGACAGCCTTGCTTATCGTAAATATACTTTGACTATTGGTGAATGCTGAACTATGTAATCAGCTAGTCAGCCAATTTTACTTGAATGGTACTTCGTCGCTACTGTTACTGAAATCAGCTGATTGATTCTGTCATTCTTTGCTATACAACTAATTCTCAGATACAAATCCCACTGTTTTTGGTGAATAGCATCATAGCAAACCATAATATGTGTGTTTTGAACTGTACATGAGTAGAACTGGCAACACTGGTCAAATGCTCAGGCTTACAATGTTATGACGCCTAGTAGAAAAATTACCGATTGGTTTGCTGGGAATTAAAACCAATTAGTTATTCTAGCACTAGTCAGCTGTTACTCCCTCACATTAATCTGATCATTTGTCTACTGCACATCTTTGGCCCACATTCCCTTTAGACCCTCTGTGTTGTAATTATACATTGATTTTAATCGTATATAATTAATGTAAAAGCAATTTCTTTAGGTTAAATTGATTACCTATTCTCATTACTGAAATGATCTACTAACTCTGATAACTTGTAAGATGCACATAGGATATACTTCAACATTTTTAAATATCATAACTACAATTGCATTTGTATATGATATTTCACTAGATATTTACTAAGTATACTACGTTTTTGTATGCATATTTGATTAAACAAAAGCTGTTTGATAAGTTTGTGAATTTTTGAATAGGAAACTTTTTGGCGAATAAGTAAATTATTTTTTCTAACAATCACCTTTTAGTTCAGTACATTTAATCAAATGTTTTCAATTGTTTATTCACTCCAAGTAATAGGTTTTCCCAAGGCCCTCAAAATAGGTATTTGTTTCTGTGAATATCTCTTCATTTGACCCAAATCTTTTACTGCCAAGCTGTTTCTTTAGATTTGGAAACAGGAAATAGTCGCAGGAAGCTAAACACGGAGAATATGCTGGATGGAATAGCAGCTCGTAGCTCAATTTATGGATTGTTGTCACTGTGACTAGACATGTGTGAACCCTTGCATTATCTTGATGGAACATCACTTTCTTCTTTGCTAAATGCAATCGTTTGTGTTCCAAATCAATGTCGAATCTGTCCAAAAGCACTGAATAACATTCTCCGGTGATTGTTTGACCCTGCTCAAGATAATCTATGTAAATGACACCATGTGCATCCCAAAAAACTGGCCAGTTCTACTGTTTTGTACAAAACGGTGCAAAAACTTGTCTAAATTACCGCTGAACATTACTAAACACTTCTTCGAAGTGCTTACATGGTTTCGCTTATAGTTGAGTGTGAGCAATCGCAGCATCCATCTCACAGAT
>JAQJVL010000169.1:0-107040 GCA_035578905.1 Stictocephala bisonia
AATTGCACGTGACGCAACGCGCTTTGCAGCTATTGTAACGAAACAAACAATGTTTATCAAGATCGCCAACTTTGACGCTGCTTTACAATACACTACAAAAGATATTCAAATATACAATTGTGTTTTAATTAGGCTGTTAAAAATTCTAAGGTAAATGTTATGTAAATTATATGTTTACTTAAATATTAAATCTTATACTTAAATTTAATTTTAACTCCGACTGAATGAAAAAAAATATGTACAGTTATGAAACTCCAAATCATGTGTATGTAAAACTGTATAGTAAAATTAACTGTTACACTTCCGACTTTCCTCACTGGCGAAATGGACTCTTCCAGCCAGCCACACTGAACAAAAGGAAACAATATTGCCAGCTCGGCTCTTCAGGCGCATTACTAAATTATTAGGCAGTTACAAGCGACTGCTTGTCGGGAGAGGGTGACTAATAGCGCCTGCAATTTGCGAAATGCAAAACCGAAACACTCGTGTAAGACATTAGCGTTTAAAAACTGAAAGACGCTTCCCATTAATTGTAATTGTATCTTGTAAATAATTGTTATTGCTATCTACTTGCCAAACTGGATGACACGGACTACCGGATGATCGAGGTTGTACTGTAATTTAAAAAATGTGTAATAAAATAATTAATATTCCTTAAATTGTTAAACCAATTTCTATAACATTTGTAATTTGTTTGTGTGCTTCATCAAATTCATGACACTTAATTGTTACAAGGCATGTTTTAAAGAAAGTAACGTTTTGGAATTCCTTGATTGTAGTGATGAGGTCAGTGTTTGGTGCATGCACGCTATGTACCACTATCTGTTTGCAAGCCACAGCAATGCAAATCAAGGATCCATTGAAAAGTGTTTGAGGTTGTTTATAAGTATTTAAACTGCCTCCTTCGATTGAAATTGCTGCCGACTGTGAAGCATGGTTTGTGATATGTTTTCTTTATGCTAAAGGTGTAAAAGCAGCTGTCATTCACCGTAAGATCTCGAAAGTTTTTAGAGAAAACACAATGAGTAATGGGATGGTACAGAAATGGGTGAGAGCTATTAAAGATGGCAAATCAACACAAGAACTGATCTGATCCTTTGGCTGGGCACTACAGCTGTACGTTTATGGGTGGACGGGTGGGTCACTACTACTGTGCATATATGGATGAGTGGATGCATACTTTCTCCTTCTAAAAAGTAGCAGTTGCCACGCTCTTGCATAACCAATAAATTTAATGTAGGGCCAATCATGAAATTTTTCGACTACTGTAGGGTTGTCCAGTCAGGCAGTAATTTCTTTGCGGAAGGTTTTCAAAAGCTGGTTGTACAATATGACTAATGCCTCAATACTGATGGAAATGAAGTTAAAAATATTTTAAGGTGAAGGCTTTCAAATTAAAACAATTTTGTTACTGAGTCAACAAAATTGTTTCATTTCAAAATGGTACCAGTACTTACTTTAAAAACATGCCTCATACAATATATTACCTTAAAGCATTGTGATTCCCCCAAACAGAACTTGAACAATTATTCTCATAACAACATAAAATTACGTCTTACATGTTATAAAAACCTTGTTACAAAACCAGTACTAAAGATTATAAAGGAAAAAGCAGAACAGTGTCTACCTATCGCTTGCAGGGAATGTCAAAATTCACCAACAATAGTTACTGGCATTACTTCAAAATTAATATTATTTTCAATTCAAACAAAAGTGTTTTTCCCTCATAAATTAAACATAACTAATCGAACATATACTCCAGCATAAGCAGCACTCGTTTCTAGGGATGCACGTCAGTTTTAAAGATAATCAGTGTACTCTGCCTATATGATTACATAACATTTAAACAAAACATCATGAATGTTTTAAACAATATACACTTGATGCAAAGAAAAAAATGATTCAGTATGTTTTCTTCTACAGAGTAAAATTTTAAGCCATGGGTGTTTAGACAGGTATCACAAAGTAATGAAGTTTCAGTTAAACCAGAGTAATTGAGGATTAAAAGCTTAGAGAACAATTATTCACATTTTAATTTTATTCCTATTGTTTTAAAAGAGTAATTGAAAAACTATGTTTTATCTTATCTCCATGTCTGAGCCTATTATGAAATTTTTTGTACAGACTTGTTACTGGGTTCTAGGTAACAATATATTTGGGAAGAATAAGCATGATTATCACACTAATGCTTTCTTTGCACATTGCCTATTGCATCAATTACCCAACCATGAAAATGCAATTGTACTTTCGTGTACTTGTGGGTCAATACCGCCGTATATATATGGGAGGGTGGTTATGTCAATAGTACTGTATGTGTATTTTTGGGTCAATACCGCTGTAGATGTATGGGTGGGTGGGTATGTCAATTATACTGTACGTGTATTAGTGGGTCAATACCGCTGTAGATATACGGGTGGGTGGGTATGTCAATAGTACTGTACGTGTATTGGTGATTCAATCTCCGCCGTAGATGTATGGGGACGCCCTACCAATACCAAAGGCTTTTCTTAATATTGTCAATATTCTAAGTATATGAGTATGGGTGGGTGAGTGGGTCAATACCATTGCGTGTGTATGGGTAGGCGGGTGGGTCAATACCACCGTATGTGTATGGGCGTGCGGCTGGGTCCATACCACCGTATGAGTTTGGGTAGGCGGGTGGGTCAATACCACCTTATGTGTATGGGTGGGCGGATGGGTCAATACCACTGTATGTGTATCGGTGGGTGGGTGGGTCAATACCACCGTATGTGTATGGGTTACACTGGGGTACAACCATGTAAATGGTTGTAGTGACAGTGGAAAGAAAGTCTAGAATATCTGTGGAGCAGATAGCCCAAACTAACGCCACAGGAGGCAGACACACCTTATTTACTTTCACCATGCAGTTGCCTTAAGACTGCTCATCCACCTGCTCACACCCATACAAATACGGTGGTACTGACCATACAAGTACTGATGTACTGAGTACTTTAAAAGAACACAGCAGCTTTCCCAATCTTCCAATACATTGATTGGCCTGCTTTCGTGACAATCTAAATTCTTATAAAGGTAATAAACTGATTTTTTGCTCATACTCATAGTTTCAATTCAAGGAGGTAAATAAAAACCACTCTTTAATTTAAAGAACGAAATACCCAATCTTTGTAATATTGCGAGACATTGGGAAAATGTTTTTATTCCTTTGAAATGATAACTTCTATTAACATAATATGTTATATATTATCAGAGATGCCAAAATGCTTGGAAATTAAGAAATACTGCAAACTACAGATGTAATAATAATTAAGACTACTGAAATTTATCCACATATTTTCCAATCTGTGGAAACAAATGAGTGTGATTTCTGACATTTTACTTTTTTATCCGCTATTTTATTAAAATACCTAAAACTATTTTTATTTACCTTTACTTCAGTAACATCACCTTCATGAATTTGTGAATAAACTTCAACAGGAATCATTTCTAAATCGTCATCATTGTCAGCAAATGGATAGACCCATAGAGTAACTCTGTTCTCCTGAAAAGTCATATACAAATATTTATTTATTATTTATCATAAATCATAACACTATATAACAAGAAGCATAATTGTTACATTTTCGGTAACGATATGCAATAATTAAAATAGTAGCTATGCATAATCAAATGGAATCATTACAATAAAAAACAAAAGAGCATATTATTGTTCTAAATGCCATGATATTTTTGACAAATTTAGTTTGCTATGCACCATGCACACCAAACAGTGTTTTGCTCAAGAGTAACAGCTCTTTTGGTATTTTTGTACCAAAACATGCCAAGTACCAAATAGTCATTTTGAACAATCAATAATTCAACATTTATTACTATTCATCAATTACATAAATGAAAATGATAATTTAGCTTAAAAGATCTACTTTTATGCATCAAAATGTTTGCAAATTTATGCTGCACAGCATTTTATCTTAAAAATTATTTATCAATAATTTATTTTATCAAAAAATTAATTGAAAATTTAGTGATAAAAAATATTAAACATAATTTTAATAAGTTAAAAAACCGTTATAATTGGGCCGGGTTGAAAGTGACTTGCATGATAAATTTAACGTGTAGGGGTTTTAGCAGCAGAGGTGGTGTTCCACCACTTCACCTCTAGTTGGCGTGAGTGGCAGTGTTGGGAGTGTGGTCAACGGACACAATCAGCTGGTAAAATTGTGGTGAATTGCAATGCATGTGGCACTTGGTCTTTTTCGCTCCCTTTGTTTGTACGTTATGTTACAGGTAGTAGAGAAAACTGCTTTAATAATAAAAGTCGATATAATATAGCCATAATCTTGTATTTTATCATTTTTGTAGTTATTATAAATCTTATTGAAATTGGATATTACGTACTTGCTCAATCTATCACAAATTATAAAGTTAGCAAAGCAAACTTTTTTAAATTGCATACGAAGTAATATGGAAATAAAACATTAATGAAAGTGGTGATAAATATAATTTCAGTTTGAAGATACGGTAGGTCACTGAACATTTCAATCACGGAGTTTCTTATCACCAAACAAATTTGGAACATTTTACTTGAAATGGGTCTAGAATTGGCTGTATTTTCACGAGATATGCTTTTTATTCCGCGTAAATAACGTATTTTACCGAAAAATTTGAAAACCGTCATAACTTTTAGTATTTTTGTCATATTTCCATTAATTTAAATGGTATTTTAATCATTTTTTTAAGTTGATGTTTTTTTGCGCTGAATACAAATTTGAAAACTATTTTGGTCTATTACAAACATTTATCGAGATATAACGGAAAAACTATTTTTGCGGCGAATCGCGATTAGCGGCCATTACGCGATCGTTGTAACAACTATTAATCACAAAAACTGAATTCTATTTCCGCCGGAGTGACGGCCGGCAGGCCGTTACAGAGGCCAAACACTCGAATTTAACGCAAATTACGAATCTTTGTTGAGAAAATAGACAGTTAGGATAAGTTAGGTTGTCAGTAAAAAATGCATTTTTCGAGCTGAAAAAATAATTTAACTACAAAACCAGTTATATATTTCAGCATAAATCAACACAAGATATGAAAAAAATTGTCGAAAAATAACGATTTTTAAAAAAGTTGGTTTTTTTACTATCAGATAAAAATGTACTTTTTCAATTTTTCGGTAAAAAACGAGTTTTACGTGGATGAAATCAACTCCTCATGATATATAAACTCATATTTCACTACTGTTTCAACATGAAATCGTTTTTTCAGAGGTGGCAAGAGTACATAATTACCAAAATGTTTATGTCTGGTGGCTGGCATTGAAAGCCATAATTAAGCCATAATCGGTTTGAAAGACCGAATTGTTCATGACTACATATTTTGGTAGGTTATTTATATTTTTAATTATTTACTTGTAGTTTTAACACCTATGTACTTAACTTATATAACATATTATGCATGTAACTCTCTTAGTTTTAACATAAAAATTGACTATGCCTAATTCATGTGACTATGATCTCTGGCAATAAATTTCTTGATTCATACTGTATAAATTTATACATAGGCTATTATTATTATGAAGTATACAAATCTAAAAACTAGGCCTAGTTCTCATAAGGTTTTCAATGCCTAGAACATGCTGTCTCAAAATGTTATGTATAGAACACTCTGAAAAGGGTTCTAAGGACATTCTGAAAGTTTAAATTTTTAAATTTATTATCTTACTTCATCATCCCAACTTCCAGTAACGAAGGTCTGGCTATCTGATACACCTTCAGGTTTCCACCGCACTTTGTTTATTTTCTGAGAAATGTAAGATCCTTGGATATTATCAGTCATTTTATTTTAAATCTAGAACTTTTAAAATCAACTTTATTTGAATGATATCTTAGATAATAACTGCCTGTAAACTAGAATAGCCTTAATTGAATACTTAATTACACTGAACAAGAAATACTATTTAAGAAATTTGGAGGTTAACTAAAATAAAACTTCCAAGATCGTTTGAAAGCTCTTCATCTCCCACCACACCATAATCCTTCATTCCAGTGTTCCCAAGTAAGCTGTAATGTAGATTTGAAATAAGGTCCAAATTACATGTTATATTAACACAAATGCAGAGGTCTCTGGTCGAAAACCTAATTTTTGTTTATGGATTTAAACACCAAAGGCACTTTTTAATGACTATTCAAACGTTGTTATGGGACAACTGTCCAAACTCATGAGGCTAAATTTAGATGGACATCCCAGGATTTTTACCCGCGATAATCTTCATTGAAGTTAGGAGTGCTAACCGTTAGGTTAGGTTAGGTTTGTTCAATCCATTTCATGGTCTATCCTACCTTCTTGAACAAAATGGTCTATATAACATTGTCTGAAAACCGGCATTCTCTGAGGAACAACAAACTAGCTGAAGGTCCATGAGTCATACCGACGGTAGCGGCAGTTTTAAGAGTGTTAAATGCTCTGTAACAAAAATTGTGTGAGTGGCAATTACATATTTGCCACGACGGCGAAACCCGCCCTGTAAGTAACTGGCCTGGCGGGACAAGCCGTACACCACACCTGCTATAGTATTACTATTCTCTTTTCCATATTAAAGAGTACTATACCTTCACTAAAGAAGACTAGTGGGAATTTATCTCTAAATACAATCAAGAAACCAAATGCTTTGCACTTTTCTTTCGCTTTATACTGTTTAGTTTCGAACAAGACGTTACTTTTATCCTGACATGGGGAGGGGTTCTGACCCCCGAACCTCCCCCGTTGGCTACGGCCTTGCTATGGTGCATAATGTTATTATTATTTATGGTCAAAAACTGTTAAATTCACATTAGGCCTTTTAGAAAATGAGTATGATATTGTAGTGCTAACAGAAACTTGGCTGAATAGCTCAATAAACAACTCCGAACTATTTTCAGATAATTATCTTGTTTACAGAAAAGATAGGGATGAGTTAAGGACAGGTAAAAGGAGAGGAGGGGGAGTTCTGATAGCTGTAAAGAACACCTGTGTAAATGTAAAACGGTTACACAACCTTGAAACTGAGGAGGATAATATTTGGTTAAGAATTCATTTGTCCAATAACAATACTATTGTCTTGTCAGTAGCTTATTTTGCGCCAAATTCTCAATTAAATTTATACAAACAGTATTTTGAAAAATTAGATTTGTTTCAATTTAAAAAAGAGCACCTAATAATAGTGGGTGATTTCAATCTGCATGTTAATGGCATTGAACATGACCTCTCTAAAGGAAATGAAATATGTAAGCAACTTATGTTTTTTAACAGATTATATGGTTTGACACTAAAAAACAATGTTTTAAATGAGTTGGGAAGGACATTAGATTTAGTACTATCTGATATAGACGATTTGTGTGTTGTCAAGGAGAATGAACCTGTTGTTCAAGAGGATAGTCATCATCCTGCCTTAGTTATAAAAAATTTGGTGTTCGTTTTAAAGAAAATATTAGCTTGATTAAGAACAGTAATGAGATTATTTATAATTTTGTAAAGGCTGATTTTTACGCTCTTTATAATGAATTCAAGAATATAGATTGGAGTAATTTATTTTTAATAGATGATCTGAATAAGGCTATAGAATTTTTTTATGATAAATTATACAATGCTATGAATTGTCATGTTCCACACAAACAAGCATTTAAGTGTAAATATCCTCCCTGGTTTACTTTGGAATTGCGAAAAATGATTAAATATAAGGAAAAAATTAGGCGACGTATTAAGAAATGTCAAATGCCTTGTGTGTTAACCAGATATAAAGAAGTAAGAGCTGAGGTAAAACGTAAAATAAAAGTTGATTTTGATGCTTACGTTCAGGGTGTAGAAATTAGTATTCGCAACAATCCAAAAATATTCTGGGGTGCTATTAAAAAGTTAAGAGGTACTGATAAGATACCAGCAACAATGCACCTTGATGATAAGGAAGTGGAAGGGGGCGCTGAGATAGCAGAGGCTATGGCTGAGTATTTTGGTTCTGTTTACGATCGCGATAACAATCTTAATCACGACCAGCTGTGCCAGGAGGCCGTCCGGTCTCCCGTCATGGACAATGTTACAACTTTAAGTTTGCATGATATTACCGTAACTGAAATAATAAATGCATTTCAAAAATTACGACCCAAACGTTCGCTGGGTCCTGACGGAATTCCACCATATATATTTAAGGCATGCTCCGAGTTATTTATTACACCTTTACATTATTTATTTAACATGTCAATAAAAATCTGTTGTTTTCCAGAACAATGGAAACTTGCCAAAGTTATTCCTATTCCAAAAAAAGGTGATAAGCAAGATATAAAAAACTATAGACCTATTGCACTTCTATCGCCACCTGCGAAGGTATTTGAAACTATTTTACATAAAAGATTGTTTTCTCATGTAAAACCATATATCAGTCCACAACAGCATGGGTTTTTTCCTGGTCGGTCAATTAATTCAAACTTATTAAATTTTTTGCAATATTGCTCTGCGGCTCTTGATAGCAATGTACAAGTGGACGTTGTTTACACGGACTTTGCCAAGGCATTTGACAAGACAAAAATTATAGCATTGTTAAAAATATTACATTATTTTGGATTGTCGGATGAATACGTAAAGTTGTTTTGTTCATATTTATTTCAAAGAAAACAATTTGTCAGCTACGAGGGTTTCTCCTCTACCGAGTATTTTGCTTATTCGGGCGTCCCTCAAGGCTCAAACCTGGAGCCCTTGTTATTCACACTATTCATTAATAAAATTATACAATGTATAAAATATTGTTATATACTGTTATATGCAGATGACATAAAACTTTTCAAACGCATTACCTGTATTGAAGATTGCTTGAGATTGCAAGAAGACCTTGATGCACTTGTGGCGTGGAGCGAAATTAATCTTAAATTCAATATAAATAAATGTGCCGTTATGTCATATACGCGCAAATCGGAGGAGAACACGACCTTATATGATTATACGATGAATGGTATAGTGTTACAGAGGACATCAGTTTTTAAAGATCTTGGAATTTTATTTGATACTAAATTGACTTTTTCTGAGCATGTATTAGCAGTGTGCAAATCAGCATTTGGGCTACTGGGGCTCATACGCAGGTCGGGTAATTTTTTAAGAAACACCAAATCGCTCAAAATGCTTTATTATTCACTAGTAAGATCCAAGCTTGAATATGGCGCAGTAGTTTGTTCTCCGCATTTTGTGTATCTTATAGATACAATTGAAAGTATACAGAGGAAGTTTTTACGTTTTCTATATTATAAAGAGTTTGGTAATTACAATTACGTAATATCCTATTCAGAATTGTTAAACCTTTTTGAGTTACCAAGTCTCACTAAAAGGCGAAAAATACAAAACTTGTTGTACCTGCATAAATTGGTTAACGGGGTTATTGATAACCCACAACTGTTATCAGAGATTAATTTTGCAGTGCCCCGACGTAACTCTCGTAGCTGCCTCTTGTTCAGCCCTCATTTTGCCAACACAAACCTCGGGTATTACTCACCGATTAACACCATGTTAAGAACGTACAATATTTACTCATCGAACGTAGATATTTTTCATAATACATTGAAAAGCTTTAAAAAAATACTGCTTGTTGATGTGGACAGTTGACTAACTTACCTTCTTTATGAACTATGTATGTCACATCTGCAGATTTTAAATATGTATATGTGTGTATATATATATATATATATATATATATATATATATATATATATATATATATATATATATATATATATATGTGTATATATATATATATATATATATATATATATATATATATATATATATGTGTGTGTGTATGTATATATATATATATATTATGATTTACAAACCTGGCTTAGCAATTATGGTTTGAGTAATTTAATTAGAATAGTAATTTATTTAGATGATATATAAAAATTATGTGTTCTATATGTTAACTATTTTTGCATGTGTTTGTTGCTTTTTAAATAACCTATAAGCCAAATCTGATCTGATCTCATTGAAAATGGACTTTATATACATTCCGCTGCTGTTGTTGTTCATCGTTAAGATTTATTGAGTAGCATGCTGTAACTTGATTTATATTGTAGTGCTGCATTGTAATTGGCATGAGCTGTTATGTAACATGTAATAAATAAATAAATAAATAGAGGTGTTGTTGTTTCGACCTCGTCTACTGTGGCATAGTGAAAAGTACATTAGCCGCATGTGTTGTTTACGCTAGAGATTTGGACGTTAAAGCTGTTCTTCCAGAAGCCGGAAGAGCAGGCTCTGAAGTAAAGTGGGTTTCTACTCAGTAATACAATCATGATCACAATCGCATTCTGTTCATCCACGCAATAAGCGGATGTGATACGACATTCGCTCTTTTCAGTTATGGCAAAATTAAACTCTGCACAACGCTGAAGAACCACCCACGCCTGCAGGAAATAGTAAGCGTGTTAAACAACCCAAATGTGACCCAACTGCAGGTAGATAAAGCAGGAGAAGAGTTTATGTTGACCCTGTACAGTGGATCAAGACTAAATCCATAATTGACCCTCAACCAACTGAGACATCAGCTGTTTGCCAAGTCTGCTCAAGGAGCAAACTTAGTTTTTCAATGCTTCCTCAAACCGAGGACGCAGTTCCCTACCACTCCCTCGGTGCTGCCATCAGATACAAACTCGGCGACAAGCCTGCAAACCTGCATCGGATTGAGGGTGGACGTTAAGAGGCGGCCGGAGTCAGGCCGAGAATCGCTAACCCTACTGACTGGTTTAGCAAGGGCCGAAAAATAATAACTGTATTTCTAGCTCTGTCGTACAGATATTGTAAAAAATAACACATTAGGGAGACAATACTAACAAAACGCTTTTGTTTAGTACCTATTAATATATGATTATTATTACCCCTACAAATAAAATAGACATTTGAAAATTCATTTTTCTCATTGAAAAATGACATATTCCGTTGACGATTTATAGTTGATCCTGATAAAAAAAACATATATAATTACATATTTTAAAACATCAATATCTTTTTTTTCCTTAATGAACAAATTTCTTCTTTCATGTTTTAAAAATATTAGAAAAATAACTGTTCCCTAACATCTGCTCTGTACGGAGCGAGAGTTTACTGTGATAGTTCACCACAAATCACATGGATAGCGTTAGTGTCGCATGCCAAGTTTCACCAGTTCGAATCCGGATGCCACTGATACTTTTTTCCGTGCTTGATGGAGTGGTTTGAGACATAGATTTGTACTAAATAGAGCTCATTTTAAATAAACTGTTATCTGCGTGAGGAATAGAAGTTGACGGCATCAGTGTTTATATTATAGGTGCACGGAAAAATACCTGGTACGCATTTGTTTACTCATGATAAGACAAGAAACAATCTTATCTTTTATATTATTAAATGTATATATCATTAAACCAGAAAAGGCAAATAATTATCTCAAAAATATGAACAGATACGTCAAAAAGACAAATAATAACTAAATCTAAAACTAAATCTAATAATGGCTTATAAAAATATAAAAACTATGAATGTGACAAATCAAATTAAACTTAAATTAAAAAAATTAATTCGTTAAAAAATAATTTGCGATAGGACAGGTCAAATTAGTTATTGTACTGTAGTTCAGTTTAAAATGTTGTTGAGCAATGTAAGTTAGGTAATAGGTAATTGCTACATATTTGTGATTTATGTTGCAGTAGTATTCAATAAAGGTCAAAAATTAATATTAAACATTTCCGGTCGCAACCAGCAAAATTACCCGAAACTACCACACATTCAAGTTTTCTCATAATAGAGGAATAATTTTAAATTAATTACCTGAAAATAAGAAACGTTTACAAGTAACTATAAAAATGCTTACTACTTTCACTTCTTTGGAAGATTTTTTATTTCAGTAATATAAATTTAATAATTAGACATTTGACACATAGATTTTAGTGTCGAAAGTAGTAAAATCATTATAGTGATTGTAATTTTATTATTACTATATTATTTAATAATATTATTATATTAGTGTTAAAAAAATATTATGGGATAAGAAATTCGGAAAGTTATTTACTTAATTTTCTACCTGTAATTAATGAGGCTGACAGATTAATATATTACATTTGTTTATGTTAGGCTATGCTGCAATTTCATTTGACAATCTTATTCTCAAAATATTAACATTTTAAATTGCATGTAAAACGTAATACCATGATACTGTTTATTTCTAAAATAAATAGCATTATTTTGGTTAAAATCACATGAAACTTGATGTTTTACAAACGTTTCGTCTTCGCGCTGACAGTCTTCATCATCAGAGTTCATTTATAAATCACATTAATAGTAGTATAGTCAAATTTCATAAATAAAAGTGGAAATCCATTATTTATAAAAAAAGAGTGGATTTCTGGTCAGTAACTAAAGACCGCCAAATGGAAAATCTGAAAAAAAGAAAAAACACAACTACTAATTCCAAATTCAAGGGCAGCTGAACATAACCATACGAAATTATTGCAACTTTGTTCTTTGAACTCCAAAAGGATTCAAAACTGAAACCGTACGTGTAGACAATGACTTCTGGATGAATAACACGATCTGTAAACTAAAAAATAATTATAAATAAAAATAAGAATAAATTTATAAAACTTTAAAAATTGCATTCATCCTTAACTAATTTATCCTCGACACCCAAGATCAATGAAAATTCGCAATCCCTCCTACATTGAAGAAGCTCAGAACAACCTGAAAATGACACTGATAAACGACAAATCAGAAACTATCTACAAGTTCATTATTTTATTGTAAATACATTGTTTTAAATTGTGTGTTTATTTTACCTTATATTTTGAGTATCTGTAATATTGTAAGTTCATTAAAAAATACTAAGTATGTAGTTCTAAGTAAGTTATGGTAGGTTATATTGTAAATACTTTGTTTGCAAATGTATATAATAGGTTAGCAGTTTCAATTCCAAAATATAGAATTTATGTATCGCCTCGGTACCTTCCGACAGGTCCACGGGGTATACCGTATATTCACTAAACCCGTATTCCAGGACCTGGGTGAGGGTAATGTACTATATTTCCTTCAACTATCACTATCCTTGAACTTCACTGAAAGGTGAAGTTTACTTTCAGGTAGTACTGAAATAGTTTTATTTTAAATATTAAAACCAGTGCCATTCCCAATACAGTGCGAATTATAATATATTTTTATATAACCAATGTTCTGGCCTTGTTAGAGTTGCAACTGTTACATATTTAGTAGATTTGTAAGATGCTAAATGTAAATTTAGTTTAATTTCAAAATGTGTAAATTTTACGCAATTATGCAGGTTTTTCTGTCTTAAATGAAGATATTTAGTGTACTGAGTAACAGAATGTTATGTTATATATGCAATATTGTTCGTAAAATCTTTGTAACATGTAATTAGATATATTCAAGAAACCTTACAGAATATTTCTTGAAATGAAAAGTTTAGTTCAATTGTTTACCTATAACTTTTACGCAGGTGAAATATTACTGACCATCAAATACAAAAATGTCTCACTTACTCACTTTTTAAAGTTATTTTGACTAGAAATATTCTGTAGATTGTTTATCATTTATAATTTGTACTGTACTAATAAGAATAATTAATTTACTGTTATAAAAATGATGGTCAAATGAAAATAGTGCGTTTACGTTAACCACTGAAGGTTCTGATGCGTATTTAGGTGTTACGCTCTGAAGTGTTGACGTAACAAATACTTTGTGTACGCATATGAAAATTCAACTCGGCCAAGCTCCTCTTTACTAGTCTTGTACAACACCGGCAGACCTACTGCTGACCGCACCCCTCGTCAGTTCCTAGGCATTGAGGGTGAGAGCGGCGACCTTGACAGAAGGCCGTGCCTTGACTCAAAAGACAAATAGAGTGCCTACATGTGTAATATGAGGCTACCCGTCGAAGAGCCCAGAACTGCGTTAATTTCCCTGACTTCGGCCCCCTTTTAAGTGGTGACGGCAGCGTTCTCCGTCCGACACCTACCACTCAGCAGCCCGTGCCAAAGTCATTGTTGCACATCGAGTCCTGCCAATACAAGACAGGGTGTAGCAGAGCATGTAGGTGCATTAAAGCCGGCCTGAAGTGTTCACCGATCTGCAAACATTGCAGTGAGGTGAATTACGAAAATGTGGTTGAGGCAGTCCCCGATGATGAACATTTCCCAGACGATCATGACGAATTAGGAAACGATGACAAGTATGAAGCATCCTTAGAAATGATTGTGTGCTCCTCAGACGAAGAGGTGACACCAGTTGTAGGCCCTCCAAATGGCCATGAAAATGAAAACACATAATAAGACATGTAAAATGTTATATATGTATACTTATAAGGTAGTTGTTATACAATATTTATGATACTACTATACTTTACTACTGTATTTGAATAAATTACATTTTTTGTAATGTGTGATTGTCACAATTCACTTAAGGCCCTATGATTATTAACGTCGTCTCTAAGTTTTTACAAAGTAGGTATAAGTATATATTTTTGCCGTATTTAATTATTAAATATGTTCTTTATTAAAGGTCATGCCAACACGTCTATTATGTTCTAAGAATACTTAGGACAAGTCAAAGAGAAGATAACAGGAGTTAATTAGTAGATTTTGCAATTTTTCGCAAAGTTGGAAAAAATCTTCAATTTTTAACAAGCTGTGGCTTGCTCTTTGTCAAGGGTAGAAAGGCCTTTATGTAGCGCAAATTGTAGGTAGTTCAATGCTCTTTAAAAAACTATATGGTTAGTAAATCCATAAGACCATTAGTTTCTCAGATATATAGTGAAAACTGAAAAAAGTCCGAAAATTTCGGGGTTTTTATGCTGTCTAAAGTCATGCCGTCAAAAATGTTGATGGGAAACCAAAAATTATTCTTATTAGCACCCAAATAGACCACTATAAGCAATAAAATCTTTTAGCCCAATTAATGCTTTGTCAGGGTCCTTTGGAGTGACAATTTTATTGGGCTATGTACTACAATAGACCTTCTATTATACCTTATACATTCTATAGGGTATAATAGAATGTCTATGGTACTACATTTTGGAATACATACGACAGTATTAGGTTTGAAAAGGCTTTAGAAACATACCCAAGCCTCGTAAAAGTTCAGAATAAAAAAAAGCGTGTGGTTGTGTCATCAAACATCAACCAGCATCGACTCATTCGACTCCTACTGTCAGTGTCACTATCATTCACGCAAGTCGATATAGTTTCTCACAATCATATTATTTGTATCATATAACGCTGTACCTACTACCTAACCTTATAATCAAATGTATATTAGACCACATTTCATTTTAACCTACCCTTATCATATATAAGTTAAATTTTTTATTTGATTTTGTTAGTGAATAACAGAAATAGTGCAAATGTGTTAATTTTGACAAGAATATTTATATTTTTTTACCATGGCGTCAGAAAATCAAGATCATGTGGACATAGTTAATGAAATCTATAATATTGATGATGAAAGTTATGAGATGTTTGTTGCTCAACATAGACCACAGTTGGTATCAAATAACATCCCTGAAATTTTTTGGATACACTTATGTTTTAAACTAAAAAATCAAATATTTGATGCAGGTAATAAGTTTCTTATGGTTCACCTTGACAATGAAGATGAAGACATTTGTAAGTATAATTCAAATGCTGTGCAAGTTATAGGCATAATTAATTTGAATGATGGAAGTAATATTTACTTAATCGATCATGCTTGGACTTATAAGGTCATTGAAGCAAAACGTCATCTCATGTTAGTTCCAGGTCTCCTTGAGAGGATGGCGAAGCTTATGAATCTGTCCTTGCAGTCTGATAATTTAGTAGATGGTGTTTATGCACACATGTGGAAATTCAATCAAACTTATTCCTGTTCATCTTTAACAAATATTGAAGATCAACTACCTGTATGGTACATAATGGATGAATTCGGGTCTGCAATTAATCATTCAAATGAACCAAATTTTAGAATAGTTCCTTTCCTACACATTCCTGAAGGAACAGCTTATTCTTTGTTATTTCCTATTAAAGATGTTGAGAAATTTGATTTTGTTACCAGAGATTTTGTTGAAGGAACATTTGATGACATTGAAAGAAAAGCAAAATTGATACCATGGTTTCCCGATTCGCTTAGGAACATATCTTACATTCAAGATGAACCATCAGAAGAATATTTCTTATCTGTTCGTAGAAATGAGACTTTGCCTAATCTTGATGCGCTAATTCCCAAAGACTCAAATGGAACAGCTCTTGAAGTTAAACCTTTGAAAGTATTTTCACAGTACTCATTTATTAATGAATACCTGAAGAGTCCAAAATTTGTTTTAGTTGAGGATGAAGACTCAGCTGATATTTTATGGTTAACAACACACTTCAAGCATTTTAAGGAATTCAGTGAATCAAACCCAACTAAATTCATCAATCAATTTCCTTTTGAATGTGTTTTAACGATCAAGGATTTATTGGCAATTATCTGTAGAAGGAAGATAGATTTCCCTGCTTCTGACATAATACCTGTAGAAAAACCCCCGTCTTGGTTACCGATAACGTATAATTTAATAACAGAACTACCCAAGTTTGTGAGTTACTACCAATATAGACAAGATGAAGGTTTAGATAATCATTGGATTTGTAAACCGTGGAACCTTGCAAGAGGGATGGACACTCTAATAACAGATAGTTTAGATTGCATAATTCGACTATCTTCAAGTGGTCCTAAAATTGCTCAGAAATATATTGAAGATCCTGTATTGTTTCATCGTGATGGAATCGGTTCTGTTAAGTTTGATATTCGCTATGTTATTTTGTTAAAATCTGTTCAACCATTAGAAATATACATTTATAAACATTTTTTTTTAAGATTTGCTAACAAGCCATTTGAACTTAGTGATTTTGAAGATTATGAAAAACATTTTACAGTGATGAATTATAATGAAACTGCCAATCTCCATAGACTTCTTTGTGCTGACTTTATGAGAGAGTTTAATATTCAGTATCCAGACAACAAGTGGTCTAGTGTAGAACCAAAAATATTGATCATGTTCCAACAAGTTTTTAAATGTGCTACTCAAAATGATCCACCTTGCGGAATTGGTAGAAATCCTCAGTCACGAGCATTGTACGCTGCAGATGTAATGTTGTCTAAAGACGAAAAGGGAAATTTTGTTCCCCAATTATTGGAGATTAATTGGACACCAGATTGCCAAAGGGCATGTGAATACTATCCTGACTTTTACAATGATATATTTGAGCTGCTATTTTTTGATGAAGAAAAAGATGTGTTTTATAGGCTAAGCTAGCTGCACATACA
The DNA here is from genome assembly GCA_035578905.1 of Stictocephala bisonia. Taxonomy (NCBI): domain Eukaryota; kingdom Metazoa; phylum Arthropoda; class Insecta; order Hemiptera; family Membracidae; genus Stictocephala; species Stictocephala bisonia. Next base: position 17,314 of record JAQJVL010000169.1, read on the forward strand.
ACACCTGAAGTGTAATTGCAGTTAATTTGAGATAGCCTATTTTGAATAACGATGATTTGTTTGAATTATTCTTAGCTTCTGTAACTAAACTGAAACCTCCTTTAATTTTGGTGATGTCTTTCATAAATAACAATCTATGTAATATTTTTAATATTTTTATTTTACCTTTGGTAACTTTCTAAGTATACTATTTATTTTAAATAACATTTCGTATATTCATTTTAGAGACCTATTTATAGGACTTTGAAGTGAGTTAACTAATTAAATCAATACCCTAATCTGAACTGATATTACTAACAATATTACTGATATTATGCTAATACTACTACTACTATAATATACTTTACTATGGTACGGACTAATTTGTAACTAGAAAGTTTAGGACAGTTAATTATGTGATTATGTAAGGTAATCATGTAGAACAGAGGTATTGTCAAAAATTAGGAAAACAGCTAAAAACAAGAATATGATCATTTTTTAGAAAAAAAACCTGAAAGTATGAAAAATTACGAAAGTAAAGAAAAACATATAAATCATTGTTCCTAAATTATATCATTGTGGTTACTCAAATTGTACAGAAAATTGTCCTGATCATGAATATGTAAAAAAATGTTCAATCAGAATAATATTGCAGTCTGACTGCTTTATGAATCAATGTGGAATAATACACTGGACTGTGTGTGAGGTTGAATCTGTTTAGTTTTAGCCAATCCTGCACATTTCCTGTGTTAACACGCTTAATATTAGTTAGACTGCAAACCCTTAACATATTCATGATTAGGATCAAATTTCTAATTTAAGTAAAAGATTTGCAGTAAAATAAACATTCTCAGTTTTATGTAAATACTGTACTAAATAATTATGTAATTCTATGGCCCTACCATAGAATGAATACATTAATTGGTATGTTATCAACACATAGCAGTAAAGAAGATAACAACAATAACATGGGTTTAAATCCCAGGAGGTCCACTACAAAATTGCTTTTAGGTTAGAACCGTTGTCCCATAACAACTTTAGTAGATTAAGTAACAAACGCCACTGGTGTAAATAAACTAAAATAAAAAATAAACTGAACAAAGAGTTAAAAATGTAGTAAAGAAAACAGAAGAAGTCCTAATAAGTAAAACTATAATTAATTCATTTATGAATATAAAAATGACTTTAAAAAATATTGTTTTATTCTAAAGTTAGTTATTTGAAAAGTAAATTAATAATTAATTTCTATGTTTCTGAGTATATATTAAATAATGATTAAATAATGGTTATTTGGAAGAACTACATATTCTAATTCTGGGTGTTATCAGCTTAGATTCTCACATATTTTATGGCATGGTTGGTCAGATCAAAACAAGCAAATAATGCAGTATAACATGTGTTTTATCTCAATTTGTTTTCCATTTGTAAGTCAGTATGTGATTTTTACACAAATTTAAATACCTCATAAACGTTTTGAGATGAAACATTGAAATTATGTATAAAAGTCCAGCATACATAGAAAGATTTAAGATCAAATAGTAAATAACAGAGAAAACTCAAAATTTGTTGGCTTGAATATAATGGTTATCCAGATAATGATGTAATTAAATTTTATTAGTAATAATGTTATTTATTACTCAGTCTTTAACTCTTGTGTAGGCGGATGGCGGATACCTGTTGATAGATTGTGTATCTGTAGTGGCAGACGGCAGATATCTGTCAAACTCAAAATTTGTTGTCTTGAATAAAATGGTTATCCAGATAATGATGTCATAAAATTGTACTAGTAATAATGTTATTTATTACTCAGTCTTTAACTCTTGTGTAGGCGGACGGTGGATACCTGTTGATAGATTGTGTATAGAGTGGCAGACGGCAGATATCGATCAACCATTTCACTGGAGTGGCCGCAAAAAACTATAGTTCACATCTAATAAGCTAACACGTTTTGGGTATCAATGAATGCTAGGTTAGTTGCTGATTACATTAGTATGCATCAACCCTTGATTGTTCCATTTGACATAGTGAGTCCAAACAAGTACATTTCCAGAAAGTGAAAGTGACTAAATGTTTTTATGAAGTTTGTTATTTTTATGTTTATTTTTACTCCTATTTGAACAAATTTTTGTTATTTAAATCTAAATAGACCTTATTTTACAATACTCCAGAACATTTCTACCATAATGCAACATACTTATTTCATCAAGACAACTTTCTCCTTAAAATTTCATCAACACTGACTATAGACATCATAAACATTCAACAAACCCTTATGTATAATACATGAAGCCGTTTTTTGGTCAACATAACTCCTCCATTATTTCTTGACCAATGTTAAAGTTTTAGATATAAAAAAATGTGTCCCTATTCTTAGTTGTGCATTAAGGTCTTAATTGTTCAGTAATTTCACTCTGGAGGATATAGGAGGCCCTCAAAGTATGTTTACTGGCCATAAGAATAACATGGAGAGATTGAAATTAATCTAAAAGAACAGCTGTTCAAATGTAAAAAAATTATGTTTATGAATTAACTTAAGGTGACCAAATCATTATCGGAGGAAACTGTGTACTAGTGAGGCTTCGAACCCTCTTCCCTCCAAATACACTCAGGATTTTAAACAGCTTGGAACGTAAATAATGATGTTTATAAAATTGAGAAGGTTATAGATATTTTTTGAGATATTAAGTGTGATTTATTTATTTAAAGTTTTGTTTGATCTATAAATATAAAAGAGCTAATGCATTTCTATTTACTTGTCTGTAATCTCAGCTGTTAACTGAAATAAATGAAAATGTTTTAATTATGCCAAGAAATAATTTTGGGTGTTTATATTTAATTTTTATTGTTGTGTACTAAATGCAGTTTTTATCACAGTAAATTTATTTTTGTTTATATGAAATATAATGTACATATTTCTTGAAACTAGATAAAATTTGGAATATTTTGGCTAGCTCACATTTTTAATTTTAATATCACAACATGTTTCCAAGGGTAAACCCCTTTTTACGATAAATGAAAATAAATTTATAAATAATGTTATATAACGTGAAAAAAAACATTTTTATGTTAAATATTTTATGTATTATATGTTAACCTATATGTTTGTGGGTATATTGATACAAAATATAAAGTTTATAGTAAATAACTATTTTTAAGATTTTTATAATAAAAATATGCAAATTAGCCAAATATCGCCTGACATTATAGGAATAAGTAACTGCCAGTTTGAGGGTTAAAAATTGTATATTGTTAGATTTGTTATAAATTTTTTTATCTTCAGAACTTTTTGTAAGATATTTAACGTGGACATTTTATACATCCGCCATTTTTAAACAATTAACATTTTTATAGAATATCAATATTGATCTCAGAATGATTTTGTATTATTTAGATTTTTTCAAAAATCACATGTAGACACGCATACAGAATTTATTGTATATTGCATTATTTCCTTGTTTCAATCTGAAGAAAACTTCTTTAAAAGGACAGTCAAATCTGGACACGCTGTATATTTCTCTAGGATATAAATATAATACAATGTAGATTATGAGAACTAACCAAATTGTTTCTTTTGGTATTACTAGTGTTCTTATTTACACCAGAGTATTAGTGAACTTGTCTTCTAAGGTAAGTTTGCTGGTGTCTTATTTCTCCAATATACTAACGTTATTATAAGTTATACATATTCACAGGGTGTTTCTAAAATATATTGACAATCTTCAGGAGGTTGTTTGTGGAGTAAAAATGAGGCCACGTAGGTACAAAAAACGCTTCTTTAACTAGCTGCGTTTGCAATTTTTATTTAAAAAGTTTTTAGTCTGACTGACACATCTCAACAAAATTGTCTTCAAAATTTTCAAAAATATCTTGTTATTATCAAGTTCTAGCATTGATTTTACTATACATTTTATATAGTAAAATCAATGGTTCTAGTAAAATACAAAAGACCAGTTTGATGAAGTTATAATTTACAAAATGGTGCCAGTTTTAAATATTCGATAAACAATAGTTCCAATATTGGTAGTTTAAAAAAATAATTATAAAATTGATGTTTCATTTAAAATTTCATTAAAATTCTAATAACATCTTGCTTTGAAAATCAGATGAAAAATAAGCAAGATATAACTTTTTAAGTGTAAAATAGTCACTGCGGAAGTGTTCAATCATATTATTTTTCTTCCGCCAAACCTTGAAGTTGGGTTCTTTATCATATAATTGTTAAGCTCATTCCAAAAAATTGCACTCTTAGTTGGTACATTTATTATAAAATCCACCCAAATAAATTGCTTATTTCATTAGGAGTGGACAATTCTGGGAGAATAGTTTCTTGAAGGGTGTCTGCCAGTTGTGAACTAGCAGGCTCTTGCTTTTGCAGCTTCCTCATGGATTTCATACACATCCACTGTTGGTGCGAATGCCTTGGAGGCTCTCAACAGGTTTCATATATAAAAGTTGCAAACATAATTGAGAAAGTTTCAATATTTTTTGGCGAAACAAAATTGAAGCCTGCTATGATTTGATTTGTTCCTCTTTTCTCCTCCACACTTACCATTTGATTGATACTGGGGGAAATGTGCATGATATTGAAATGGCCTCCATTTATATCAAATCAAATTAAGTTTAATCCTCCAATTTACATTCAAAAAGAAATAATTACAATGCACTTCTATTTATAAACAATAAATTCATAGTGTAACAAATAAATAAATACAAAGGAGAGCAAAATGATTCCCACATAGATAAAAATCTGTGCGTGAGCATGAGTAGTTATTTTTAAAGGTTATTTTATGTGAAAAAAATGAGAATAATTGAAATTTTATAAAATTGTCTATAAATACAAGTGTAGTTTTGTTCTCCAAGTAATAATAATAATAATAATAATTTATTTTTCCAAAATATGCATTACACTTTATACATTACAATTAAAAAACCATTACTTATTAACAAACATATAAGACAAAGTTTAACTAATTTATTTTTAAAGCTTATTAATAATAACTTATGTTATATAAATACTGCAATGTTCTTCTTCACTCTTCATACTCTAATCCAATTATCAATTCATATAGGACTAATTGGAAATACGAGAGAAGAAATCGACCGTCTCATAATCTCATTTTTTTTTTTTTTTTTTTTTTGGAAAAATAAAAAAATATGCACCTCAAAGGCTAGGCCTGTTTGAAGGTTGCAATCTTATTTAATTTACTTTTACCATTTAGAGCTCGTAGTATTTTTATGAATTTGATTCTTGAATAATCTAACAAAACGTGCATCAATTAATGAATATTTCTGAATTGACTTTTTATTCCTATTGCTTTATTTATTTTTAATATTTTAATTAATTTTTTTTTTAATTTAATTTTTTATTTTTTTTATTTTTAGTTAATTTGTTACTGTGGAATGTTCAAAAGGAAATCTACTTCCTCTAAACAAAGTAGCCATCTCTTCAGTCTTCTTGTAAATAGTTTTTTACTAGTTATATTTTTAATTTCATCTGGCATTTTATTAAAAATTCTTGGCCCAACAAAGTTGAAAGTTTTCGTAAAAAAGGTTGAATTTGGTTTTGGTATATCTTTATTATTTAGACTTCTAAGTTTAGATCTAAGGTCTAAAACAAGACCATTTCCAGTTCTATTTCCGCTCTTTATAAAAAACATTTTCAAAACTTTAAAAACATACAGATTTTTAAGGGGTAATATATTTAGGTCTTTGAATAATGGCATTGTGTGTTCATATCTGTCCTTACTCTTTATTAACCTTATAAATTTCTTTTGCATTAAAAAAATTGGTGTCAAGTTTGTTTGATAAGTCCCTCCCCATACTGAAAGCGCATATTCTAGTCTGCTGTGGACTAGAGAGAAGTATATCATCCTAAGAACTACTTCTGGACACAATGTTTTCAAGAAATAAAATATGCGAAGTACATTATTCAATTTCTTTTTCAATACATTAATATGAGTTTTCCAAGTTAAATCTTGTTCTATAGTTACACCCAAATACTTCACATATTTTGCATTTTCAATAACAACACAATTTTCTTGACATTCTGTATTTCTGTTCAAACAATTTACACATCTATATTTTATAGGTATTTGAAAAATATTATCCCCTCTCAGACTAAAATTAATATAATTTGATTTCTCTGCACTTAGTTGCATTTTATGTACCACGAACCACCACTTAAGTGCACTTAGATCTTCTACTATTGCTTCTCTAACTTCCTGCCATGTGTTTCCTAAGTAACAAAGTGATGTGTCATCTGCAAAAGAAGATAACTTACCCCTAAATTTCCCTTGACATAAACTATTTATATATATTATGAACAGGATTGCACCTAAGACTGATCCCTGGGGGATTCCATATTTTACTATCCCTGCTTCACTCAGAGTGTCCCCTACTCGTACATATTGTTTTCTCTTAGATAAATAAGAACAAAACCATTTATTTGCTAATCCTCTAACACCTGCTTTCATTAGAATGTTCAATAAAATGTCATGATCAACACTATCAAATGCTTTACTAATATCCAAAAATAAGCCAGTTACACACATGCCACTATTTACACCATCTGCTACTATTGACACCAATTTTGAAACTGCATCTTCTGTACTTCTGCCAGTTCTAAAACCAAACTGGTTTTCACTGAAGAAATTTATTCTATTTAAAAAAGATATTAATTTTTTCTTCATGATTTTTTCTATTATTTTTGACCAAACTGAAACTAATGTTATGGGTCTATATTGATTACAGAATTTAGTGCTTCCTTTTTTATGTATTGGGATTACGACTGATTCTTTCATTTTTTCTGGAAATATTCCTGTTAAAAAACTTAAATTTACAATATAAGAAAATGGATGACAAACACACGAAGAAATATTTTTTATTAATTTAGAACTAAATCCATCTAAACCAGGTGCTTTTCCATTTTTTAATGTTTCAATTACATCAGCAAAGTGTAGCTAGACTAAAGAAAATACCACAAATTATGTATTTCTTGTTTATTTCCAATAAATAAGGTATTGTTCTTACTATAATTTATCACTTTTGTGTGTGTCTGTTTTTTTATACATGGTGTATTTTAACATCAAAGTTTTTAACTAGCAGTCATTTTGACATTTTTGAAGAATTTTTTCAATTTTTATATGTAATAGAGAATTACTATTATAGAATATGTGCCAAATTTCAACACTATTATGGTTGCTGAGAAAATAATTATAATGTAAAAAACACAGACGGACAGAAAACTGTGCATATAGGACATATGTTTATATGAAATGTTTGGTTTGTTTTGACCCCAGGAAGAACCTCCTTAAGTTTGTCCAAGTATTTCAGTTACATCCTGTATAGCAATTTAATTATTAATGCCATTCTTGATCTGAACCTTTCCAAACAGCGTAATGAATCTCCATATTTATATGCTCATTTTTTTTTTTAGGAGACAAAGATTGTAAGGTACAAATCTGTTGTCATTTTGTACCGTACAATTTAATTTTATTCATAAATGCTTATTGGTCATTATGATTCATAATTTCAATACCATGACTAAAGTAGTAATTTTAGTGTTTTTCTAATAAAATGAGTAATATTATCAAATCACAAGGGTCTTTAATTTTACAACTAACCTACCATATTGTATTCAATATTTATTCTGACGCTGTTACCATTTCAAATGAGGTGTCTTCTTTCTTGATACTTTCATACAAATGAACTACAATGTAATCAAACTAGGTATGCTTGCATGGGGCTACCCAAGTTGATTTTGGGCGGCTACTTATGTTAATCACGGGCTATTCAAGTAGGTCAGAGGCTACCTAAATTAACCAGTGTCACTACCCAAATTCATCACTGTTTACTCAAGTTTATAGCATGTGCTACTCCAGTTGATCACATACTAAACTTAATCACGAATGGCTACCAAAGTTGAGCTCGGGCTATCACATTAGGTTACCTAAGTTGATCATGGGCTTCCTAATTAGGTCAGTGGATACTCAAGTTAATCAATAGCTATCCAAAATTATCAACTGTATTAATTGCATCATGGAAGAAGCTCAGGCTTCAGCTTCGCTGAACATTGATCTCCGTATCTTTCATGTTTTAAACTTTATACCATATCAAGTGTCTTATCATTTCGCATGTCATACTGTATCAAAGACAGAGATATAGCCACTTACCCCACCTGTGTAACTGTGATAGTTAAACCAGCTTGTCTTAAAGAGACTCATCTTTTTAATAATGAATATTAATAATCCGCCGTCAGCTGTTCGGAAATGTGTAATTTGACATATCCTCCATAAAAAATTATAAGAGATGGACACCAAATATAAAAATAAAAACTATATAGACTCAAATTCTTATGGTTAATATACTCATGCATGACCTCATAACATTAATTATGCCAGCCTTCAAATTTACAATTATAAATAGTTAAATTACTTTACAACATTAGTTACATTTTAAAAGGTTTTATAAGAAAAGTAAAATAGATAGAAACCAACTTTAGATTAAACATTTTTATATAATGTTATGCTTTGTAAAAATATGACTTCAGAATAAAAATTCATTTAGCATAAAAAAATAAAAACTTAAATAACACTATTTATTCCATGTAACCAAGAGCAAAGTTTCAAAATGAAAGCCCTATTGAAAAAAATTAGAATTCATCCAAGATTTCTTGTTCATTCATTAATTACTTTGGTTGATTACGAAACTTTTTTATGCTGGTAAAAACTTACTTAACAAAGAATTACCTTGCTGCTCGAAGATGTAATGCCATGATATTTTAATATATTAAAGTGACACTTTCATATAAATAAATAAATTATTACATTGTAAATGCTTGAATTGCAACCACAATGTAGTAACTTAGTACCACCTAGTCCTCCGTTTCCCAAAAAAATATGGCATGTGTGTACCTTAAAATTAGTTAAACAACCTTTTAAACGAGACTTTGTTCTTTACAGCCGAGACACCCATGATTTTGCTATGGAAAATTTTGATTTTTAACTCCCTAAAACTACCCTTATTTTTAAGAAGTGAAAATGTTACGACACTTGGAAGTGGGTTTAAATTCATGTCAATGCAGTTTTGTATAAGAGTGATGTAGTTAAAAATTAAAATTTTTTTCTTTCATTTTCTGTTTGCTATGTGGAACCTTACATTGGCTTTTCTGATGGCTTCTGAATATCAATGGGCTGCGAACTGCAACTGTATTGTGGTGTCTAGTTGCTTGCTTTGCAACTTGAGACATCGCTGGAAACCATTCCTAATCTCCATAGAGAGGTAGTAAATGGAGAATTTTTTGTGTGTTCAACAAACTCAGGATGTAATTGAGAACAACTATTATAAGATTTTAGTATTAAATTATCCTCATTTGCTGTTGGTAGTAATAGAAGAATGGTTATTTTAGAAAACATCTTTATTTTAATTCAAAAGTATACTTTATATATGCATAAAAAATAATAAGTACCGTGGACCAAGCTTATAGTAATTAATTTAGCTTAGAATATTTTCAAAATGTCTTCCATTTCATGTTCAGCAAATCCTAGCTCGCTTCAAAAGTGAAGACGTTGCACCTCTTTTCATGTCAGGATTGTCTTTGATTGTTTGGGCAACATTTAAGACTATTCCTTATAGTTCCTCTCTGGTTCGGGGTTTGGTTTTGTACACTTCTGCTTTCATGTAACTCCAGATAAAATAGTCCATTGGTGTTAGTATGAATCCACCCTCTATACTAACACAATGGTGATGGTCCACCCACCATCCAACTAACACAAAAGCGATGGGCTGCCCCAAGCTCAATAAAGAATAATTTTTGTAACTTGTTTTTGTACAAATCAGGTACATCACTGCAACAGTTAGATGTAATTCTCAGAGGAACAAAACAAAAGGAAGTTGAATGGTAAACAAATACATCCATTAGAATTTACGCATTGCCAGGATGATGACCTAAACAAACTTTCTCCACACGATACAAAGTTTCTTGTTGTCAGTTCAGGTGTTGAAGGTCGATTGTTGGTGGACTATTAGGTAAAAGACTATTAGATAAAAGAACACCCTCCACTTGGTGTTGACTTTGGAACTACTTGTAACTCCGTCGAATATCAGAAGACCGGTTGTCGTCTGAACGTCCATCCCCAAATCATTGTGTGATTTGAACAGTCGTGGCAATTGACTCTTTTTCCTGCTCTGCTACCAGGCAGCGCATTTATCAATATCTGACACTCGCATTTGCAGTTGAACATTATTAAACTTAAAAATGTTTATTGCTTATATTTTTAACAGATGTATTTTTAACTTTATAGGAGTAACATACTTTATAGGATAAGCTCTATTCACATCTCCTCCCTACACAACATCTGAACCCTGACTCCCACTCATACACAAGCAATAGTATTGACCCACCCATACACATACAGTGGTATTGACCCATCCACCCACACACGTACAGTGATATTGACCCACCCACCCATACACATACAATGGTATTGACCCACCCGCAAACCCATACACGTACAGTGGTATTGACCCACCTGCCCACCCATACACGTACAGTGGTATATACACAACGACCACGCTGCGAGATCTACAGCGAATTGAATCAATACCTGCAGTGGAAATCCCAACATGAAACGAATAGGAGTATGAAGGCCTGAAAGGTGCCCGCCGTGACAAACATGTTAAGCCCCATTTCTCTAATTTAATTTCTTTACATTTTCTTGATAGTGCTTTAAGTCTTCTATGTTCTGTGCTAACAAAACAATGTCATCATTAAAGACCTCATTTTACTCTCAATTGTAATCCTCATATTCATATCCTCTACATTTTGTAGTGCTTTCTCTATGGCAATATTAAATAAAATTAAGGATAAGCCTTTACTCCGGTGCTTACATTAAGAGAGGCAGACATCTCACCATTCACCTGAACAGAGAATCAAGCATCTTTTAACACTCAGTTCAAGTAGCTAGGTTATCAATTTCTGTGGAATTCCAAACTCCTCCATTTTACACTTCAACTTTGCACTATTTATGTACTATGCTTTTTGAAAGTCAAAGAACATTGTAAATCATTCTTTTTTTTTATGTTCCCAATATTTTGAAATAATTTCTTTGAGGATAAGTTTTGGATTCTTGTTGACTTCATTTAATGAATCCTGTCTGATGATCGTGGATTATTTGATTGGCATAAATTTACAATTGACTCAAGATTATTTTTGAAATAACGTTAGGAGTTATACTAAGAAGTGATATTTCTGAAATGAATGCAGTCTTTTTCTCCTTTTATGAATAGTCACTACTATTGATTCTTTCCATTCATTTGGAAACTTCATTTTCCCATATTTTCATTTCTATTTTCCAAAGTGTACCTATTACAAGCTTTCCTATTTTATTTAGTAGTTCTTCTATTTTGTCTTGACCAGTTGCTTTGTTATTCTTAAGGTACTGGGTCACATTCAGGACTTCTCTGATTCAAAATTTGGTTTGACATTATTGATTTAGTGTATTGTTTTCTTCTTCAGAATTCAATAGGGTACAGATATACTCTCGCAACCTTTCTAGCACTTTCGACTAGTAGGATTCCTCCTTTGTTCTTTACTCATATAAAGTTGGAGTGAAACTATTTTCAAAAAATCTTATTTTTCTGTAAAACTCTTTAGAATTGTTTGCTGTGTTTTCCTCTTTAGGTTTATCAAGTGGACTATTTACTTTCATTTGCTTTTTCCTTCTTATCTTAGTATATCTTTCACTATCTTCTAAACTGTTAATATTCATCCAAGCAGTTTTCCGTTGCAATCGCACAGTTAACTGCTGCTGATACATGTTCATACCCTACATGAAATCATGGTTTTCTATTTGTTTTCGCTTTTCTACCATATTTCTGCTGTTTCCAAGACAGACTTGTTAAAAATATGCCAATTTGAATTTATATCTTCTGTTTCTGGGTCTCCCAACATACGGAACCTATTCATGAGTTTTAACTCAAACTCATTGGAAGGCTGTGTTTGAGTTTTTCTGTATTTATTCTTCTATTAATTCCTCTTCCTTTCCTTTTTTTAAACTGCTATTTGGTTTATTTTGACTAAAACTAAAAAGTAGTCGGTTCTACATTCAGCACCTCTTGCGCTTCCAATATCTGAGGTACTGCTTTTGCGTCACTGATCTATTAACGACATCATCAGTTAGGTTTCTTTTTGTTCCATCTAGTGATGTCCATATATATTTGTGTATATCCTTTCTCAGAAACATTGTGCCAGATATTTTAAGATTAAATGCTATTGCAAAGCATTCTATTCTGATTCCATTCTTATTTGATTCTTAAAGTAGGCTTTTTATTTCTAAATTCTCTTTACGCACTTTTGCATTAGCATCTCCTAATATGATTTTATCACCATATCTTTGTAACTTTTCTACCTTGTCTTCAAGAAGTTCACAGAAATCATCTTTCTCATCATTTGCTTCTTCTGTAATGGTGTCAATTGTACATAGGTTTATATTTTACATAATACTGACTAGAAACATGATATACATAAGAGCTGACTAGAAACATGTTAAAACATTTCTAATTCTAAAACTGAATATTCTGCTGTTTTCAGCTTCAAAATGCATTGTAGATTCAGGAATTCTTTTACTTGCAAAACATTCATCAATACCTGTTTTCATCACAGGTGCTACAATAGTCAATGTAACATTTTGCATTGTTCCATTTTCCGAGGCTAATTTTTACTGGTGATTTGCAAAAGTTTGGATTTTATAGAATGGGTTGTTAATCCATGCTCAACACCCAACCTTTTAGTCTGGCTTCTACCTCTGGAAGTCTTATCTAGCAAGGGAGGCCCTACTAGTAGCTAAGCTATCATCAGCATAGCTTTTGAGGGAGTTATCATAGCATGCAAGCCCACCCGTCAAGTCAATGCAAAGATACCTTTAGGTGGCATAAGGATTTACTTCACTTAATAAATTTATAAGGCCTCTCATTAACACGTTGAGTGCCGGGGCGTTTGAGCGGGCCACCGCCTGTAGTGCCAACCTTAATTTGTCAATATAAATGTTTGATATTTCAAACACACATATAATATATATACTACGTCGAATATCTTGCATTAGTTTTTATTTATATATTTTATTTAAATGTCGGCCGATTGGCCCGGCATGTCATATTACATTACAAAAAATGCATTGTAAAATGACATGCCGGGCCAATCGGCCGACAGACCAAATCAACTCTATTCTTCTAGAATGACGTGTATTACAGGTTTCCCGCGCTCCATAAGGTTCAATTTCGGTTTCCCGCGTTCCATACGGTTGTATTTCGCTTGCTTTTGTGTGTGTGTGTTTCCCTCAATTATTTCTGTTTTGTCTGCTTATTGTTGTCAACAAAACACAGAGTGGACATAGTTTCTTCAGGAAAAGGGGACCGTAAAGGAAACCCCATAATAAAACCATTAGCAGTAGAAAGCTACAATAAATTGAAATCCGGCATCGACCTTGCCGATCAGATGGCATCATACTCTTCTGCAATTCGCAAGACGCTACGATGGTACCACAAAGTAGCTGAGCATTTGCTGTTTGGAACTTGTATAGTCAACTCATGGCTGGCTTACAAGAATAACGCTGTTGGAGCTCAATCTCGCATTTCTATAACTGAATTCAAGGAAGATATCTGCATGAATCTAATGGAACTGGCAGACAATGATGTGATCTCTCAAGTACAACAAACAGGGCACTACTACCTCAAGGAATCTAATGACTTTGTTGGTGTAGGTAAAAATAAAAGACGTCAACGGAGGGCGTGTAAAATCTGCTACTCGAGAATATCATCATCAAAGGACAGAAAGAAGGCCAAAAATATGACTCGGGTTACTACTTGTTGTGCAATGTGCCCTGGTACTCCATACATGTGCAAAGAGTGTTTTGAAGAAAAACACAAGTAATGAATTTTAAAATTTTACAAATGATAATTTTGTTACATACAATAATTGTGTTTTGATAAATAAATGTAACAACAATATCGTAATACTAATTTTTTAAAATTATAATTCCCTCTAGCTGCCAACTTTCAATTGTAGAATGCACTGTCGTGCCGATCGGTACGACAAAATAGGTGGTTTTTGGTCTGTTGCAAGGCAATACTTAAGTAACTAAATGAAAAGAATAATATTTCTCCGTTTACTTTGGATATTGAACTGTTCAATAAGTTAGTAGGTTATCCGATAGATCGTGCTGTTTGCTGTCAAAAGTATTAAATCTATTACCTTGCATTGGCACTGTTGTCGTTCCGATCGGCCGACACGTTACTATTTTAAGACCACAGTTGCCGTGCCGATCGGAACGACGTGGCACCTAACGTGTTAATTAAAATTTAAAGTCACAACCTATATTTTGTGGTGCATCGTATCTCATTCTAGTTCCTTTTTTCGCCATAATAAAAATAAATTTGAGCATTTCGGCTATTTCTATGGTTTATTCCTAAATTATGATGGTCCTAAACTATGATTTATTCCTAAACCTTGGTCAGTGAAAATAACAACATATAGTCCACCATAATTGGTCTAAGTTTTCCTACTGGTGCCTACCTCAGCTAAGGTATTATTGTAGTTTCAGCTAAAGTTTTGAATGTCTAGCTCTCTCTGTGCGATTAGTTAACATTTCTTGTAAGAATATATTTCATTAACATTTGGCAAGTTAATTTTACCACCAAGTGTGTGTGTATTTGGATTCTTTACTGTACACTTCTCAACTACATGAGATCCCTCACCAATTGTCTCCTTTTCCTGTTTTTAATATTTCTTCTTTAAAGATTTGTCACCTCCTGAATATAATAAACATTATTATTCATTCTTAAGACGCAGATTGTAGAGATGTGGGCGAATATGAGGGGTGAATGATTGTGATGGGTGTAGATGAACGAGTGTAGTCATTATTACTATCTGAGTTCAACTTAGCTCAGAAATATTTAATTCCAATAATTCTTAAAATTTCCAGTTAATTGTAAAACTTTTGCTATGCTATTCTTGTGTTTGAAAAACATACTTTTAGGGCTACTCGTGACCTTTAGTGTGAAAATATTGATTAAATATGACCTTTAAATACAACTACTAATTGAGACAAAATTGTTTGACAACTCAACAGTTAAAATTGATCAATAAATAATGGAGGAGTTGCATTAACCAAACACAGCTTCAAGTACAATATAGAAATATGCATAACGATGTACCCCCTACCACCACCATTAATGGCTGACTAACTCTATCTTGCAGTAAGTTCCAGGAACAAGTCCAAACACAAGTATAACTCTATGTGACAGTAATACTGGCAACTATTAGATTTGACTGGCAAGTCAAATGTCATGAGTTCTTGGCTCTCTAAAGGAAAAACTTTTTGCTAGATACCTTAAACTATATTTGTAAATAAATAATATTAACAATATCAACATTTTATGATACATAAATACGAGTAAATATATGAAATAAATAAAATTAAATTAAAGATAAATAAATTAAAAGAGACAACTAATTTGCGTGCAAGAGAAAAAAATCTACTCAAACCCCTTCTATTAGAATACAGAATAAGTGAACTGGGAAGAACAATTTTAAAAAAATAATTCATTTAGAAATTCTAAAACTTAACTTCAGAGGATTTGGTTAGAGACAAGTTGGAGCTGCCTTGTGAAGTCAGTAAATTGAAATATGAGCTCAGCTTAATGAAGGAGAAATTAGATCCATCTTATCTCGATCTAGACAAGTGGCTGGAACAGAATAAGTGTTATTAATATGCAGCTGGGAAAAATGGTACTAAGGTCAACAAACACTCTTTTCTGCCAATAAACAAGCTTCCTCGCCATATGTATACTGGGCACGGTCTCCATTTCAACAAAAGGGTAAAATATACAGTTGATCATATGATCAAGAAAATACTACAAACTGGTCCATGGAATGAAGAGAGAACAACTAATAATTTAGATTTTAACCTACTGGTAATAACATACAAAACGGCATAATTGTCCTGGAGGCAGATTAGAAAAAGTAATCAATCAAGTCAAGAATGTTACAACAGCAGCATTAGCCAACTGCATTTCAAGGGACTTTGATAACAGAAAACAGATGAGTGCAGTGGCAGCAGTCTTAAAAGTTCAAATAATTCATTTAAAAATTCGCCTAAAACTTTTAACTACAGAGGATTTGGCAAGGGACAAGTTAGAGCTGCAGTGTGAAATAAGTAAATTGAAATATGATCTCAGCTTAATAAAGGACAGATATTAGATACCTTGAAGAATGCCTGGTTACCCGACAATAGATAACATTCTTTATTGCCATTAAACTTAACATAGAGTATGCAAAAGACAAAGGTCAAATATCAAAATAAAAAGTTTCCAAATATTTCTGTCCATAATTTTCAGACAGGTAACTTATTCTTGCAGTATAATACTAAAAGAAACGTGTACACTCTTTACTAATCTTTTCTTCCATTATCAAGGTTTAGTAGAAGAGAATGGACTTCATAGTCCTAACTCCTCTTTTAAATAAAAACATTTATTCATTCATTCAGACTCAACAACTTGTAACATAAATTGATAAAATTTAACAGTTTTACAGATCAGACATATTAAAATTAAGAAATTCAGGTACAGAATAAAAAGCTTTAGGATTTTAACCATTTACAAAGTATAATTTTAAAACTAAGCTGTTGAAGTAGTCTGATAGCTTGAGGAAGTTTGTTGAACATTTTTATTTGTTGGTAATAATGACTATTGATGGTTTTGGTATGCCTAAGCTGCTGTGTTAAAAGGTCATCCTTATATCTAGTCATGATTATGTGATCCCTTAAGCTTTTAAATTTACTAATATTTTTCTTAATAAATACGAGATTTGACAATATATAAATAGATGGTAAAGCTAATATTTCAAATTTGATCTCTATCAGTTAAATTAGTAATAATTCTAAAGGTTTTTTTCTGTTAAATGAAAGCACTTGAGAATTGATTGGAGTTCCCCCCAAAGATGAATACCATAGGACAAAATTGGTGTTTGACGATATAAAATAATTACCGATGATATAATAAATAATTTGATGATATAATTAATTACCACTTATATTGACTTATATACTACTTATAATGACAGTCAAGATGGCGGACACTAAACACATACTGTAAAAGTGCTTCCTCAATTAGTGAAGTTTTTAGTGAGAAAACCAACAAAATCTCTACTAAACACTACAAAGCTTAACAACTGTAAGTTATTAAATTATAATTACATAAAAAGACTAACTATTTATTGAAGAAATCAAACTACATTACAGCCACTAAGCTGATCTACATACAGAGGCAGCAATTTCACACAATATAAGGATTTTTATGAAGAGACAATAAATTAATAAACTACAATTTTATTTATTTACTTTTTTTTTTTTTTTGAAGATTTACTAATAAAATATCTTTTAATTAAAAGATAACAATAAATCATAAGACTGTGATGTCATAAACTGCCAACACACAAGTGGTACAATCATTGCAAAAACTGTTGATTGTAGTGTATCACTTCCAAGACTGTCATACAGATACTATGCCACAAGTGACGAGATGCTGACTCACCTTCAGCAGTGCTGATCCATCACAACACCTCTCAATTACTGGCAGTCTCACAATACTCCAAGAACTAACATTTCAGTTCACAACTTCTCTAATATATAAATCAGTTTTCGTAATCTGACACTGTCTATATAAATTCATTAATATAAAACCTAATTATTTTTCAACCTATTGACATTTTATTATTTTTAAAACAACTACAGTGGAACTCCAATTATTCGAACTCCAACTATTCAAATTGCTGATTATCCGAATCACTTTCAGAATGTCATAAAATACAATCTTCAGTTTTTAAATTTTGTTCTGAAAAAAAATCTAAAAGCAAACAACAACAAAGAGTAGTGTTTTTAATCTTTAGAAAGATAAATCATGCACATATGTATCACAATAAATAACACATAATATGCCTCAATAAATACTGTACACTGCAACATCGTCTTAAAAAAACAAATTCTGCCAGGAAACATAATGCTATAGGGATAATGTATTGTCTACTCACACTATTGGTTTTCCCTTCTCAAGTGGATGCGCGACCTGGCTGCTCAAAATTGGAATACAGTTAAACATACAGAGCATATTTAACTAAGATGTTGGCAAGCATTAACATTTGTTTACAGGATGGTACATAAATATACACTATGTATTTATTTCCATATATATAGTTGGTACATCGGAACTGATATGTGAAACTGTCCTTCTGAAAATTGAGTTGAATCAAGGTTCCCTTCACCTTATAAGTGTATACAAGCCACCTTGCAGCAACCTGGAAAACGCAATAGACATTTTATCATCTGACCAAGACAAAATCGTAAACGTTAACGATCCAATACTGTTGATTGGGGATATTAATGTAAATAACCTTATTGAAAGCTGTGACAAAAGAAACTTGGATGAAATGCTCCTCAGCTATGGATTAAGTAAATTTCACCTACCCCCAACTAGAATAACAAATTGTAGTCATACCTCTATTGATTTTATATGTACAAAATACCAGGGAAACACTCATAACCACCAAAGTGGAAAATACAGGCCTCTCGGACCATACTGCCCAGCTATGTACTATTAACACCAATATGACAAGTCCAACACTAAACCAATCAAAGACAATTTACAACAAGAATAGTGCAAGAACTCAAGTATAATCTACAAGTACAAGACTGGTCACAAGTTGTACTTACTGAGAACGTGGAAGCTTTATACAAAGCATTTAGTGGGGTTTTTCAATTTGCTATGAATATAGCCTGTCCTCTCAAGATAATAAAGAACAAAAGTAAACCTTCCAAAAATATGTGGGACAGTGAAAGCCAAACTCTAAAACTACTGTACTTGAGGCGCTGAACAGAGAACTTATTACTGGTCACCCCGATGAAAAAAATGAAACAGCTCGGTGGAAAAAATGTTATGGCCAAAAACTCAAAACACTACAACTCAGCTACTATAGAGAAGTCAGAAAAAAATCTAAGGCCATGTGAAAGTAATAAATAATGAAAGAAAAGAAAATTCAACAAAAAATCAACTCGAATGCTTAAAAATAACCAAAGAAATCTCAGACTCATTTCAGAAGAAATGGCCAATCATTTCAATCATTTTTGTTGCTAAAATTGCTGATAGAAGACTTCTAAAAAATAAAACTGGACCACCAACATCAATAAAAACTAAACATCCCGCAAATTCCAAAATTAACTTTCTAGGAAACAGATGAACAAGGAATCGGAAAAATTATTGACTCATTAAAACCAAAATTATCAGCAGATGAAGATGAGATATGTTCCAAACTTATTAAACAATGTAAACAAAAAAATCATCATCCCACTTACAAGTATTGTTAACAAATCACTTTCACAAGGAACATTTCCCAGTGAACTGAAGATAGCCTTGTTCATCTGTTTCATAGAAAGTTAATTTTGGAATTTGCGGGATGTTTAGTTTTTTATTGATGTTGGTGGTCCAGTTTTATTTTTTAGAAGTCTTCTATCAGCAATTTTAGCAACAAAAATGATTGGCCATTTCTTTTGGAGAGTCTGAGATTTCTTTGGTTATTTTTAAGCATTTGAGTTGATTTTTTGTTGAATTTTCTTTTCTTTCATTATTTATCACTTTCACACGGCCTTAGATTTTTGTCTGACTTCTCTATAGTAGCTGAGTTGTAGTGTTTTGAGTTTTTGGCCATAACATTTTTTCCACCGAGCTGTTTCATTTTTTTCATCGGGGTGACCAGTAATAAGTTCTCTGTTCAGCGCCTCTAAGTACAGTAGTTTTAGAGTTTGGCTTTCACTGTCCCACATATTTTTGGAAGGTTTACTTTTGTTCTTTATTATCTTGAGAGGACAGGCTATATTCATAGCAAATTGAAAAACCCCACTAAATGCTTTATATAAAGCTTCTACTTTCTCAGTAAGTACAACTTGTGACCAGTCTTGTACTTGTAGATTATACTTGAGTTCTTGCACTATTCTTGTTGTAAATTGTCTTTGATTGGTTTAGTGTTGGACTTGTCATATTACCCAAAATATAAAAGCTACCAGTTACAGACCAATCTCCCTCATATCTACATTTTCAAAAATCCTGGAGTGAGTAGTAGTACGTAATAGACTGCTAGGCTACCTCAAGCAGCACAATCTCTTTACAACTAGACAGCATGGTTTTGTTAAAGACAGATCTACCAGAAGAGCAATAACTCAACTAATCGAAACTATAATCAACAAATTGGAAGAAAGGTGCATTGCTACAAGTATGTTTCAGGACTTTAGCAAAGCATTCGATTGTCTGAATAATAACCTTATACTAAAAAAGGTTCAAAATTTCGGAATCAATGACAAGGAGCTGTAATATTTCAAGAGCTACTTAAGCAATAGGAAGCAGGTAGTTGAAATGACTCATATGGAGAACAACACTATGTTGCAGTGCTTTTTTTGTAAAATATGAGGTTCCGGTACTCTCGGTGGTACGTTTGGGGGGGGGGTCCAAGGGCCTAACCCTGGAAAGTTTTTGAAATTTGGTCCTCTTAAAACGATTTTCAACACTTTTTGACCCCTTTACAAGTACCTACATAGTTTCTCATAATTTAGTGACGAAGTATAATTTTTTTATAGCAACGTTCTCTGGAATTACATTTTTTAATAAAATACGTACTACACTGTTTGGATTAAAAAATAATCACACATGTATGTCTGCAAACAATCTTTTATTATACATTATATTAGTTACATTACTTATCTCAATTTATATTTTGTTACAGTACAGTTTTAAAAAAAAGTGTGCTGAAATCATAAAATGTTAACGATTTTTAATTGTTATAAAATTATAAAATCTTAAACTTTTTACTAACATTTTATAAAACTGTCCAAAGCTTCGAAAGGTTTTCATTGGTCTTCTCTCCTCTTTTTCTCTCCTTGCTATTCGTATCCAAGGCAGAATGCCGTCCTCGAAGCAGCCATGATTCCACATACTTTGATGGGTTGAAGAATGTAAGTGGTGGGCCATTCAATTTTAGAAAAAGCAAAGCACTGACAGTCTTTGTCGCCAAAGGTGCTCTGTGATCAGTAATTACAAGGTTCATTTGCGAAAAGCCTCTTTCGCATTCACTTGATGACACTGGAATTGTCTTTAAAGCAGTTATCAACGGAAGTATGTTCTTAGGATATTTGGTTGCATTTTCACAACTTCCACCAAAGTGTTCACAATTGTTGAAGACGTACTCGCGGAATGCTTTTACTGTCTCTCGTTTGTTCAAGTGAAGACGAACTGCAAGTAATTCAACCTCTTTCTCACCGAAAGTATTGTCTTTAATGTGTTTGGGCCAAGTGCTTGTGACAACTATACGGGCCGACTCTGCCAAATCTGCATCTTCACCATTCAGCATTCTATTTTCAATAGCTCCTGTAAGATTTTCATAATAGACTACAGGATCGATGGACCGTGCCTTGGGGTTTTCATAAAGTTGGATCTAATATAGATAATCAGGGTTGATTTTTTGCTCAAAGTAGTCGATTCATCTATTATTATTGCAAACTTATCATCCGATTTAATTATTTCCTGAACAATGTGTTTTCTCATTTCAGCACTGATGTGGTTAGTTATATTTACACAGGCGTTAGTTGAATGTAGAATTCGGCCCATATTTAATCCATTGAGCTCTTGAAGGTCGATTTCTGACTCAAAGTTGTAGAAAGATTGGTTCTGCTTTGCAACCTTGTAGGCTGTCCGGAAAATTCTCTCAGTAACTTCTTGTTCTCTTTGTACAGATTTTAAAAACACTTTGTCTAGTGTTTCTTTCAGGGACTCTTCCAATATTTTCGAAGCTGCCAAGTGTGCAGCACTGTCTTTGTGGTCGTAAATTTTCTTCCTTAATGCAGTTTGTTGCTGCGCTCGAGTTTCCCCAAAACTAGAGATATTACATCCAGTCCACTGCTTGGATATTTTCATTCCAGTCTTTTTCTCAGCACCCAAAGACCCAACTTTTTGGCACACCTTACATCCCAGCTTTTGGTTTTGTGCAATTAACCAGTTGTACTTTTTACAAAACTCACTTTTTTGTTCAAAAGTCCAACAGTCTGGCCACTGTTTATCACCATCTTTTACGTCGTCAGAAGCTGAATTAACGTTAGATGAGGATGAAGTAGGCAGTGGTAACTCCGATTGATCCAGTTCCATTAGCGGTGCTGCCGGTGCTAGGCATTTTTCTGCTTCAACTGCTTTGTCAAGTTTTATTTTTTTTTTGTTTATTAAAATAATTGGTTATTTTGTGCATTGTAAACGCACACACTACACGGCACAAGTGAAATTTAAGCACACCACACTAATTCGATACAATTATGCAAAGGCGAACACAATAGAAAAGTAGTCCGCACTTGTAAAGCTGTCGCACTGAACTGAACTGAAACTGAAACCGAGACGAGTAATTTATTGCTGTGGCAGTGGCAGTGTATACAAGCGTATGACGGGGTTTGGGGGGGGGGAGAGGTAGGATGCATGAGTCAGTTGACCACAAGGCGGGCCGGTACAGTCCGCTCACAAACAAAGTAGACCTAGTTAAAAGTCTACAGCCTACCTAACCATTCATTGTTCCTCATCTCCAAAACTCGCAATGTTTTCCCCTTACCCAGAGGTTCCGGTACGGTGTACCGGTGCGTACCGTCACAAAAAAAGCACTGCTATGTTGAAAGTAAAATCCAAACAACTACCAGTCAGCAGCAGAGTACCTCAAGGCTCTGTACTTGGACCGGTCTTGTACATTATTGTAAATAATGCTTCAGAATCATTGTGAAAAAGTAATGTATGCTGATGACACAGCTCTGATTTTAGCGAACAAGAACAAAGAAAAATTAGACATTGACTCTTCTACTGTACACAACTTAGCAAAAAAATATTGTGACCTCAATGATATGGTTTTAAATAATTCAAGGACCAAAGAACTGATTTTTACAACTACATCAAATCATTACTATGGCCTCCCAGAAATAACTACAATAGAATCAGGAAAGTACCTAGGACTAACTTTGGATAAAAACCTCTCTTGGGAGCCCCATATAAACCAACTATGTCACAAACTTAACAGCAGTCTTTATGCAGTAAAAAGAATTAAACAAATTAGTAGCACTGAAGTGACTTTGACAGCATACTACTCCCAGTTCGAAACACACTTAAGATATGGTCTTATAGTCTGGGGAGGAACGACAATTGCAAATCTTTCAAAGGATACTTGTTATTCAAAAAAAGGGCTATCCTTAAAGAACTAGGACCACTGGACACATGTCGAGCAGCTTTTGGGGATATTTACTGTTGTAAAGCTTTACATCCAAGAGACAATCTTCTTTGCAATAAGAACAGGGCAAGCAAGAACTGGTGACAGCCACCCATACAATACGAGACACAGAGGCAACTTCTTCCTCAACCAACACCATCTAAGCCTTTGTTTAGAAACATTGAACATATGTTTTGCAGGAGAGGACTTTTCTCCCCTCCCTTTGAAGGGGTATTGTCCCCTCTACTGTTTTCTAGTCTGTTCATTAGAAGCCTCAACACTGGCTGAACCTTATATTTTTGACTTGTTACATGTTGATTCGTTACAGCCTTATATTCACTTACTTTCTCATACATTTAGATTCGTTACAACTCAATTTTAATTACCTTTCATTTATTTAGATTTGTTACAGTTTTATTCAGTTAGTTTCTTTTACAGTTTACATATTTAATAAGTATTAAATTGTTTTGTTTACATTTTTAAATAACATATTTTTGCAATAAACTTTATTATTTAAAGTTGTAAACAAAACAGCTTAATACTTATTAAAAATGTAAACTGTAAAGGAAACTAACTGAATAAATTTGTAACAAATCTAAATAAATGAAAGGTAATTAAAATTGAGTTGTAACGAATCTAAATGTATGAAAAAGTAAGTGAATATTAGGCTGTAACGAATCTACAATGAGAGTGGAAGCTCACCACTCAACCAGATGAACTCCCAACATTCAATGAACTCACGGAGTTCCTACAAAGGTGGTGTCAAATTCTAGAGAACACGGATAGTAGGTTCTCAGTGAAAACAAACATTATAAACACAACAAAATCTAAAACAATCAGGTCCAAGATCCCACAAGGGTCTTTTATGTTAGTACAAGGTTCTAACTGTCGCCTGTGCAATGGCAATCATGCAATTTTTCATTGCAACGAGTTACTGAAAGGTAATAAATCTCAGCAGTATCAATGCCTAAGGGATTCTGGTATTTGTTTTAAATACCTTAAATCAGGCCATAAGGTCAGTGAATGCCGCTTGAAGGGCTGCGAGATATGTTCAAAGAAACACAATACAGCCTTGCACATCTCCGAACAAAACTCATTGATCCACGTCAATCCTAAGCAGCAATAATCGCCCGGTGAATCAAGCAGTGATAAGTCAGCTGTAGTAAGCAGCTGACTTATCACAGTGACACAAACACTCAGGTCTTGTTGTCTACAGCAGCGGTAGACATTATGAGTCCTACTGGGTCTACTATCAGGTGCAGTGCTCTTTTGGATAATGGATCTTAGTCAAGCTTTATAACTGAAAATGTTGTACAGATGTTAAGCTTACAGAAAACAAACAATATCTATCAACTATCTGGCATCAGTGAGACTGCAATCAATAGCAAGGGCACCACTAAAGCATCTATAAGATCATGTGTCTCAAATATGTGGTAAATTTAACTTTTGTAGTTGTTTGAAAAATCACCACCCTCATCCTACAGATAAAATTAAGGTTGATCAGTTTAGGATTCCAAAGCACATAGCTTTAGCTGATTCAAACTTTGGCAGCCCAGGGAAGATAATCTTACTAGGTCAGGAGATATTTTGGGACCTGCTATGCATAGGCCAAAAAAGAATTCCAGGTTTACCTACACTAAAAAAAACTCGGTTGGGTAGTAGGAGGAAGACTAGATTCAACTGAGAAATGTAACCATAGTTTGACTTGCCATTTCACTGCATCAGAGATGTTAAATTCACAACTGGAGAACTTTTGGGTGATTGAGGAGTCTGCACCAAAATCATACCACACTTCTAAAGAAACTACATGTGAGGAGCACTTCAAGGCGTTTACAAAACGAGACGAAAATGGGAGATATATTGTATCAAAGCCCCTCAGATAATATCAAATACTCTAGGAGACTCTAAGAAGCAAGCCATTAGCAGATTCATGAATATGGAAAGAAAGTTAGATAGAAATCCAGAACTGAAGGCAGATTACATACATTTCATGAATGAGTATATTGAATTAGGACATATGAGACAATCCACTACACTGCCTACATCTGAGAAAACACCAGAGTATTACCTGCCACATCACCCAGTGTTCAAGATCTGTAGTACGACAACTAAACAGAGTAGTTTTTGATTCTTCAGCCAAAACTACAACAGGTGTGTCTTTGAATGACATACAGTTAGTTGGACCAACTGTTCAGTATGATTTATTTTGTATAATTCTAAGATTTAGAACCCACAACTATGTGCTAACTGCTGACTTAGAGAAAATGTTGCTGACTTAGAATTGACCCAAATCAAACAAACCTTTTAAAAGTATTCTGGAGAAATGACTCATCGAAACCTTTACAACAAACCTATGAGCTGCAAACTGTCAACATCATCAGCTCCCTACCTTGCGAAGAGGACATTAATCCAACTTGCAGAAGACGAAGAAAAGGCTTTCCCAACATTATCTGTGGCTCTCAAGAAGGACTTCCATGTAGATGACCTGCTGATTGGTACTTATTCTATGGAGGAAGGAATTAGGCTGCAGCGTGAGCTTGTTGAGCTTCTGAGAAGAGGAGGTTTCAATTTGCGGAAATGGAATACAAATTGCATTGAAATTCTACAAGGCCTTCCTCAAGGACATGAAAGACAGCCACAAGAACTTCCAGGCCCTGGGGAAGCTAAGAAAACTCTCAGACTCTGGTGACATGCAAAAATGTTCGAATTTCATTTCAGATACGTGCATGCTAAAGGAAAAAATTACAGCAAGATCACAAAACGAATCGTACTTTCTGAGACAGCAAAGTTATTCGACCCCCTAGGCTTACTGGCACTTGTTGTGATAAGAGCAAAAATGTTTCTTCAAGAATTATGGAAGGCGAAAGTTTGTTGGGAAGATTCTCTTCCAATGCATTTAGATTCTCAGTGGGTTCAATTCAGATATTGTCTAAGCCAGCTCAACCACCTCAGGATCTCTCGACAAGTAACAGGTGATGGAATGATAGCAACATCACATTCAATTCATGGATTCGCTGATGCATCTATTCGAGCATGTGAAGGAGTGGTGTACATCAAACAGACAAACAATAACGGTAGTTCAAATGTCACTATGCTTGTGCTAAGTCTAAGGTCGCTCCTTTACACACAACATCACTACCACGACTGGAGCTACGTGCAGCTCTGTTACATCAGAGCTTGTTCTACGTGTTAAGAAGGCATTGTCGATAAATATTGATAGTATAACTTGCTGGTCAGATTCCACAATAGTGTTGGACTGGATAAGTGCTGAACCAGCACGCGTTGAACCACATTTGTAGCAAACCGTGTAGCCAAAATTCAAGGTATATCTAAAGATGTTCATTGGCGACATGTTAGATCAGAACTATGTAGCCAATATTCAAGGTATGTCTAAAGATGTTCATTGGCGACATGTTAGATCAGAACACAACCCTGCAGACCTTATATAAAGAGGAGCCAAGGCCAGTAACTTAAAGGAATCTCAACTCTAATGGTATGAACCTATTTGGCTCAGAAGTGATCAATCGGAATGGCCAACTGGAAGCTTAACCACAAATGAAGAACCCCTGAAAGGAGAAAAATAACATAACTTTCTTTGTCACCAGAGATGCAAAAAACACACACACAATAATACCACAAGCCAACTTCTTGATAGACAGTCAAGCTTTGAGAAATCCACTAGAATCATTGCGTATTCATACGTAGATTCATAAACAGGCTATCACCAAACAGTAAGGTTCATGAAGTAGGACCTTTAAGACCCATCATGCTCAAAACTGCTTGTGAGCATATAATTAAATACGTTTAGAGTGAATGCTTTTCTGTGGAGCTACATCAAATCTCTTCTAAGAAGGAACTCATATCATCAAATAAGTTGTCTTCTTTACACCCCTTTCTTGACAAGAATGGAATATTAAGAGTGGGTGGTCGAATCAGCAGCTCCAACCTCTGCTTTGATTCAAAGCACCCCATCCTGTTGCCAAAAGGCCACAAAGTAACTGACATGATTACAAATGAAGCGTACAGACGTCAGCTGCACTGTGGACCCCAAAGACTACTTTATTCCTTAAGACAACGCTACTGGCCAATCAATGGACGTGATCTTGCACGTAAAATAGTTCACAAATGCATTATCTGCTTCAAATCCAAACCAAAACATTACAATCAGCTAATGGGTGAACTACCAGAAAATAGGTTGAACCCATCTCAACCATTTTTGTACACAGGAGTGGATTACTGTGGACCATTTCAACTAAAGCAAAGTCGCTGACAAAATGCAGGAATAGCCAAGGGCTACATTGCTTTGTTTTGCCACAAGGGCTATTCATTTAGAACTGGTGAGTGACTTGTCAACTGATGCATTTCTAGGAGCTCTAAGAAGATTTGTCTCTAGGAGGGGAAGATGAGTAATGATCCAATCAGACAATGGCAACAATTTCGTAGGAGCAGACAGACAATTAAAAGAACTATGCAAATTCTTCAATACAGAAGCACATCCCATAATACAGGCCGCATGTAAGGAAGGAATTCAGTGGAGCTTCAATCCTCTTTATTCACCACAGATGGGAGGTCTGTGGGAGGCAGCTGTAAAATATTTAAAATATCATTTGAAAAGAGTCATGGGAACGGCTTCTCTCACCTACGACATATTAACACTATATTGACATAAGTAGAGGCTGTGATAAATTCTAGGCCGATCATAGTCCTTTCAAATTATCCTTCTGATCTTCCTTCCCTTTCTCCTGCTCACTTCCTAATAGGTTGCTCATTAACAGCACTTCCAGAACCTTCTCTTAATCACATTCCAGAGGTAAGACTTTCACGTTGGCAACACCTACAGCGACTGCTTCAGCATTTCTGGACCAGGTGGTCCAAAGAATATCTTAACAGTCTCCAGCAGCGAGGCAAATGGAAGAGGACTTAGAAGTGGGACGACTTGTCTTACTGAAAGAGGAGAACACTCCACCCCTGTCATGGCCCATGGGAAGGATAACTGGCCTACACCCCGGCAAGGATGAACTCAACAGTTTGGTATGTATATCAACCAATATACAATTGGTCGTTAGCGTAGTTGGTTCAATCCCAGCTTCATGTGCTAAAGGTTCTCAGTTCGATCCCAATCAGAGTCGTAACACATTTTGAGAAGGATCAGCTGATAACCACCGGCTGTTCATTTGTCGTTAGGCTATTAATTAATGACACTTTCTAAGGAATAGTCGGCCTTAGTTTGTAACAATGACTACATTCGCTCATCTACACTCATTCGAAATCCATATTCGCCCATATCTTGACGATCGGCGTCATATGAATAAATAAATAAATAAAAAGAAACAGAGTAGCTTCTGTGAAGACGTCATCAGGAGAAGTTAAGAGAAGCGTTCACAAACTATGCCCTCTTCCTAATGATTATTAATAGTGTAGTGAGCTAGCACTTTGTAATTATTGTAAATATAATTTATTCTTGCCATTAATATTATGACTTTATGTATAATCTAATTCACAATGTTTTTTTCACTAGTTCATTTCTATTTTGTTAGTTATTTCGAGTCCTGTATTTTGTTTACATTTATAAGTTTTTTTTTTATTATTATTATTTTAAATTTTAAGTCTCATATGTTTTGTTCACATATTCAATTAATTGTTTTATTCATTCTAATTTATTTACAATTTGACTTTATATTTTTTCATCATTGTAACTTGTCATTCATATTTTAACTTGTTATTGTCTGCTTAGACAAATTCATTTGTTCCTTAATTAACTTTTCTTGTTTTTCTGAAAGTAAGTACTTTTACAAGGCGGGCGGTATATGTTTAGAAAAATTGAACAGATGTTTTGCTGGATAAGACTTTTTTCTCCTCCCTTTGGAGGGGTATTGTCCCCCTCTACTGTTTTCTAGTGAGTTCATTAGAAGCCTCAACACCGGCCGGACGCTATATTTTTGACTTGTTACATTTTGATTCGTTACAGCCTAATATTCACTTACTTTTTCATACATTTAGATTCGTTGCAAGTCAATTTTAATTACCTTTCATTTATTTAGATTTGTTACAGTTTTATTCAGTTAGTTTCCTTTACAGTTTACATTTTTAATAAGCATTAAATTGTGTTGTTTACATTTTAAATAACATATGTTTTTGCAATAAACTTTATTTAGTATTTCAATTGTCGTTGTTTATTTTGACAGTTCCAAATCAGCTTAAGCCGCTTCATGACAGCCTTTTTGAGAAAAAAACCATCATACAGAGGAGCACTTTTCTTCAACATTCTACCCGAATCTCTGAGGCAACTCGCAGAGAAGAATTTCAAGACTTCCTTAAGAAATTGGCTGCTAGAGTATCCTCACTATACTCTCCAAGAGTTCGTCCAAGTTAGGACAAGTTAATTAACGGACACTGACTCATACACTGCTTGTAACATAAAAATATCTGACTTTTGCTCTCTTCTCAATGAATATGTGCAATAAAGATAGAATTCTATTCTATTCTACTATAGTACACGGTACAGTAGTATGTAATTAATTAATTGTGTAATACCCATTCCAATTTAAAATATTGTTTTATATCCGATTTCAACATACATGCAGTATCGGGTATTAAATAAAATGGACTTTTAGACAAAAATCTGATTATTCGAATAGGGTTTGGTTCCAATTAATTTGAATAGTTGGAGTTCTACTGTAACAAGTTTTACTATTAACAGTTCAACATTTTTAACAAATTGACTAATTGATTAGACTCTCATCCTGACATTGAAAAACGAACAATACAAGAGGAGTCTGACAAACCTCTGTAAAAAACAGTTTTTTCCTGGCATTAAAAATTATAACACAAGAAGAGTCTGACAAACCTCTTTATAAAAAAAAACAGTTTTTCTGACATTGAAAACTTTATTCTTTATTGTTAATGGCATAAACATTACATAATAATCGTAAATAGAATGACAAACCTCTTTATATAAAAACGGTTTCTTATTCTGAAATTGAAAAATTTCAAAATGATTAATACTGAGCATATTAAATTCTCTATTGGAGATAAAGTGTTTGTAAAAATAAAGGGATATCCATACTGGCCAGTAATTGTGATGAGTGTTAAGAATGATAAAAAAAATTCTTTTAAATATGAAGTAAAATTCTTTGGTACTCAAGAAATAGGAAATGTAAATTCAACATCACATATGCTCATATACAGATAATAAGGATAAATATGGAATAAAAAAATAGACAACTTTAAAAACAAGAGTTTTAACAATGCTCTTATAGAAGCTGAAAGTAACTTCGTCCTTGGACTTACTGAGGCAACTAATAGTAGGTTAACAGGTTATGACTTAATTATTGAAGAAGCATTAGAGAAAGTTAAAAGACACGATCATGAAGAATTAGATTTGGAAATGTCCTTAAGTTTAGCTGCTGAGGTGGGGAATTTTCTCTTGTCTACTGACTCAGCGCTTAATAAAGAAACTGATAAATTAAAATTCAAGCTTGATCTCACAATTACATAACCTTCAAAAAGAAAATTTGTAAATTATAACAGAATCAGAAGACAAATTAAAAATAGAGAATAACTGGTGAAAAAATTAGCTGAAAAACAATCATCTAGAAGAGGAAATAGATTTTCTTAAGAGAAATTTAGACAGTGAAGATTAAAAGATTAAAGGAAGATTTAATCAAATTTGAGGAAAAAGAAAAAGCATTTTACAGAGGTCAAATAAACAGACTTAATGCCACCAATTTGGTATAGTCAAGTAGGATAATAGAACTGGAAGAGACAATTAGGGTATTGTCATTTAAATATGAACAATTCAGAAATGTGGGGATAAATATGGAGATGAGATTAGCTCCACTGGAAATAAGTAGATTATGGGACACCATTTCACTATATTTTGATTGTTTGATGGAAAGCAAAATACCTGAACACACAGGTTTCATTGCAACAGCCATAGGTCAGGCCATTAAGTGCTTGGATGATGCATACACAATTACAGAGTCCCTTGAGTTAAAAAATAAAAACTACATCTTCATTCCGGTAAGCGATACTGGAAAGGATAGGGACGGATCCCATTAGAGCTTAGTAATTTACAGTAAACTTGGACAAACTTTTTATTACTTTGACTGAAATAAAGAATGTAATTTGCAACACGACAGACTTATATTTTCAAAATTAGTGAACTATGTCTCTGCAGCAGATCAGAAGAAGGTCAAATTTAAAATCATGGACTGTCCCCAAGAAAATAATGGTTATGATTGTAGAATTTACCATCTGCTTTTTGTTAACCGAATCTTTGCAATCTTAGCAAAACCTGTCTCTGAGTCTTATGTAATGTTAAACAACATGAAAAACTATCATATCACAACTCAAGACACTATACTTAAGAGGGCAATTTTGGCTTACATAACTCACCAGCAGCAACAATTAATTAGAATCAAAAGTAATTGAAGATTTACTTTTAATTAGTTCTGAACATAAAAATAGCTCTAAAGTGGTTAATCAGAAGATAGAAACAAAAAGCCAGGAAGACATACATTTAATTGATAATAATAAAGAACCAACTATATCCACTCCTGAACATATTATAATTATAAAAAAAATATATATAAGGAGAAAAAACATACAATATTGAATAGGAAAACCTTTACTATATTTCATCAGAATGTGGATAGAATATCTAACAAAATAGAGCAAATTAATGCTCTACTAGACACCGTAAGTCCTGATGTAATAGTCATTACAGAACACAGTTTAAGAACAGAAAACACTAGACAATTGGTTACTATCTGGTGACAGATTAACACAGACCTTAGAAAAAGTGCAGTCAGTAAAACACAATATTATTGTTATGGGTGACATTAACTGTCTAGTTAAGAAGAGTGACTACTTTCAAATGCAAGACATCTTGAAAAGTTATAATATGAGAGATTCAACCTTCCACCGACAAGAGTTACACTAATCTCAAAGACCTCTAGAGACTGTATCTGCACTAACTTTCTATAAGAGTTATCTCAGGTAACATAAGTGAGGAAATCAGTAAATTTAAGAACAAAAAACAAGTGGCTTTTGCGCACTGCATCTCAGCGGATTTTCATAGCATTAAACACATGAGTGCAGGCATGGCAAAGGTATTTGCTGATAGCTTCGGTAAGCAATCCACTTCCAATTACACTTACTCTCATCTGGCTTCTCAGATAGTAAATCGTGGAGCTACTGTTTACGGTCTTGTCACTAAGGCAGAATACCACCAGAAGCCTGATATACTGAACTACAATATAGCTTTTGAACAGTTGACAAAAGATTTTAAAAGAAAGGGTTTGAAGCAGCTTATATGCACTCCTTTGGGATGTGTTGGAGACTTAATAGACCCCTATCATTTTACAGCAAATATAATAAACTTTCAGCTCAAAACTAGAGCTTCTGTGCTTATATTAGCCTATGATGAAGTATCTTTTAGAGGACTAAAGAAGGGGTTACCCATCTCACAGTTCATCAGATATATGCAAAAGAATATAGTATCCTTGCAGAGGCGGCTGTTGTCTCCTAACATTCCTGGCCTTGCCCGAACATCACTTTCCACTATGGTTGGAACTGCTGAGACATCAGATGGGACTGTCAAATCTGAAAAACTTAAAACAGTTGCTTTGCCACCACTTACACCTCCTTCAACAGGTCTGAATAATGACGAGACAAGTGAATCCTCGGTGATTGGTGTGAATACTAGTGAGGATGAATGTGGTCGGTTGGGTGCATTAAAGACTTTCACCGACAACAGTGCATACAGACTATTCCAGAGTCCTGCTGCTGCTGGCACTTCACCTCCGCTGGTTCCTGGTCCTCTTGAGTGTGGTGAAGTGGTTAAGTGTAGTGTGGAAAAGCAGAGTAATGTGGAAGTGTTACAGTTTCAAGTTAGCCAAAGTCCATCATGTTATATGAACAAAGTTAACCCATCACTGTCTGATTTAGTTTATACTGCTTATCTGCAATGCAAACGTAATTATAGATATCATCTAACTGAGGCTAATAGACAAGCTTGTGAGAACTTTATTGAGACAGCCCCAAACAGTTGTAAAGCTGCCTGGGATGTTATCAGACAGGAGCGTTCGCCTGGTGGTTCACAAGAAATAACACTTGACCCCGAACAACTTAATAGATTCTTTATTGACTCAGTAGAGAATCTCTCAAATAGTGTTCCTTTTTATGATCTCCTAGGTGAAAGACCAATACCTGCTGATACATTTAATTGGCAATCCATTGGTTCAGAGGAAGTAGCTAGTGCCATTTCAAAACTATCCAATTCTAAAAGTATGGATGTATATTTCTTATCAAACTATATAGTTAAAAAAACAGTTGATGTTATTAAACAGCCTCTCTCTTGTATCCTATCTAAATGCCTAGAAGCAGGGTATTTTTCAGACTTGCTTAAAGTGTCTAAGATAATTCCTATTTTTAAAAAGGCAGATAAACATCTTCCCCAGAACTACAGACCGGTGTCTGTAGTTCCTATACTCTCTAAAGTTTTTGAAACTCTTATGTATAGACAACTCTCTTGTTATTTTGAACATTCAAATCTAATATCTGAATCTCAGTTTGGTTTTCGTCAGGGACGGTCAACAACAACTGCTGTCATGGAAATAGTGAATCACTCTCTCAACGCGCTTGATAACAGAAAATGCTTAGCTTTATCACTAATGGATCTCAGCAAAGCGTTTGATTACGTCCCTTTTAACATTATTTTAGAGAAACTAAAATTTTACGGGGTATCGGAACATGCAAGCCGTCTTATTTTGTCTTATTTAACAAATAGAAAGCAATATGTCACAATTAAAGGTTTAAATTCATCAGTTGCAAATTTTACAAGGGGCGTGCTGCAGGGATCCGTTCTTGGTCCTTTTTTCTTTACAATAATCACTAATGACCTGCCAAAAAATTTAGAAGTGGGATCTGTTATATACGCAGATGACACATCACTTTTCACCAGTAATCTAAACTTAATTAACCTACAACAGTCCATTTATTCAGCAAAACTCAATGCTTTGAATTGGTTTTCCTCAAATAAATTAATTTGCAATCAGGAAAAAACTCCAAAAAAGGTTAATCATTTTATCTCCTCATGGTCAAGATTTTCAATCATTGAAACTACTTGGCATGCATATAGACTCAAAATTGAATTGGACTTTCATGTCAACAGTCTGTGTTGTAAAATCTCCCGAGTGAGCTATCTTCTATGGAAATTAAGTGATATACTTTCGGTTGAGTACTTAAGAATAGCTTATTTCGGACTATTTCAGTCTCATATATCATATGGCCTAATCATTTGGGGTCATTCTTCAGCAGTAAGAGATATTTTGTTAATTCAAAAAAAGTCATAAGAACGATTTGTAGGGCTGGCTTCTTTGATCACTGCAGACCATTATTTGTACACTCTAAAATTTTAACTGTTATAAATTTATACATATTTCATATACTAGTTCACACAAAAACACATCTACACTGGCTATTTATAACCAGAGAAGAAATCCACTGCCACAATACAAGAAATAAATCTAAGCTAAATATTCCCCAACACAGGCTGTCAAAAATTGGAGCTAATTGTATTAATAAGCTTTAATAAGCTGAATGAGTCTGCCAGAGCTGTGTCAATTGTTATTTTTAGGAATAAACTGTTTCAATGGCTGTTAATTAATCCTTTCTACACTATACAAGAATTCCTTAATTGTGATATTGATTTAGTTTTTTGATTCAATGTAGTTGATTTTTATTTATTACTACTAATTAATTATAATATACTAATAGTTTAAGTTGACGGAGATGGATGGATTTGTATGGAGTTTTTGACTGTACTATTGGACTTGTGTTGTAATGATTGGGATTTGTATTCAGTTATATGACTATGCCTATTTCACTTGTAATGTGGTCAATGGCAATAAAGTATTTGTATTTCAACAGGAGGAGCTTCGTTTTCAAGTTATAGAGGCCGGTTTATTGGACCATACTGGCCAGCTCTTTACCGTAAAATAGAACGAATACCCAACACTTCTATTACTTGCACGATGGAGCGAAGGCAAATGAACATGAGAAATTTCCTTAATCTTAAATTATATCTTAGCTTATATACTGGACAGAGGTGTATAGGCAATTATGATGTAAATGACACCTATAGTCAGTTTCTCAGTAAACTCACTAAAGCAATGAATGAAACCTGTCCTTTAGTCAAATCAAAGATTACAACAACAAAAAACCAAATAGACAAATAATAAATGACCTCACAATTGCTCATCTGAGAGAAATCCTTATCAAAAAGCAAAACCTTTACATACTACAGGCAGAGAAAATCATAAGATTGAAGAAGCCAAAACAAAAAACATTATGATTTGAGACTAAGGCATATAAGGCAGAAAGCCTAAAAAAGTAAAATAGCTGACTCAGACAACAAGATAAAAGCACTATGGAGGTTAATAAATTCAAAAAGGAAATCAAAGGGAAAAGTAAGTCTTCCCATTGAGCTCGACCTTCAAGGAATTATGACTTCAAACTGAGAGAAAATGGCAAGCAAGGTAGCTGAATGAATTTTTCTTTAATATAGCAGATGATACATTGAAGAAGAACGGACAATTTACTATGACATCAATAGATAATCCCTACATTCCTACGCTAGTCCTTCAACCAACAAATAGCCTTGAAGCATGGTTTCTCAAGTTATAAACCACCTTAAATTAAAAACATCATCAGCTAAGCTTTTGTAAACCTGCAAAGAAGAACTTATTGATCCTCTTGTAATAATCATTCTTATTCTTATATATGAGACGCCGACACAACGTTGTTGGTATTTTAAGGCGAATATGAATGGTTATATGAGTATAGGATGAGTGTGGATGTGTGTAGTCTGGTTACTATCTGAGTTCGACTGTTCCTCAGAAAGGGCAATTTATTAATAGCCCAACAGCCAGGGCTTTTTTTCCCAATTCAATTCAAATATTCTTTATTCAAAGTTTGCATAGTATACTAAGAATAGTGTCATATGATATTATGATAATATAAATGTTACCTTAAAATCTATTAAACCTTATTAAACTATATTATTAAACTATTAAACCTTAAAAACCTTAGAACTAGAATATGTTCTTCTAAAGGTCTACAATTTTATAATACTGTATAACAATGTTATGTTTTTCAAAATTACAACATTATTACTATCCACAATTATACTATTATTTAGCTGTCTCAAATACCTCATCTGTCGTATATGGAGCGATATTGATTAAGAACTTTTTTAATTCTTTCTTAAATACTTTATTTGATTGGATGTTTTTTAATTTACAAGGAAGCATTTGCAGAAATTTTTGACCAGAGTAGCTTGTCATTTTTTTATAAAATTCTAGATTGTGTCGTTGTGTGATGAGACCCTTACCCCTGGTATTGTGTCCATGAGAAGAGTGCTCCTTGCCATGTTCTTTTATGTACATAATAGAGTTTAAAATGTAGAGTCCATACACGGTTAATATATTTAATGTTTTAAAGTCTGTCATTAATTCTGTCATTAATAAGTCTCTACACTGGAATTTTCCCATCAGCCCTGAAAATGGCAAAAGTGTATCCACTGCTCAAGCAAGGATACACTTTTGCTCCCCCACTCAAGCATCACATTATTGACCAATATCCGTCGTTCCAACCCTTTCTAAAATGCTTGAAAAAATTATACTAACCAGACTCTTGAATCATGTTACAACAAAAAATAATCTTCTTACAACCAAGCAACATGGATTCATAGCAGGTAGATCTACAACCACTGCATTATATAATTGACTAGCCTGGTGGATAATCAGAGGGAGGTAATAATGCTGCTGCAATACTGCTCACTATAGTAAAGCGTTCGATAGCATCAGCCATGAGCATATAATGACTAAACTAGATCTTACTTGGTGTTAGAGGTACTACCTAGTAGGTAGAACTGGAAGCTAATAGACCTAACTGGAACCAGCTACCTAACTGGAAGATAATAGATAGTTGAGTTTAAGCATAATAGAAGAGGATTTACACAATCCTGAATATCTTGAAGTGACCTCACATTCTGCCCTTCACATGGCAATACAATATTGTCATGAAAACAACCTTGTTGTAAAAGAGGCAAAAACAAAACAATTTATTTTTGGCAGACAGAGAAGAAGTAAGCTGATTGCCTGATCTTGAAGGCATTACTATAGCAAACTACTTGAGCTTAACAATTGACGAAGGACTTAGCTGGACCTCATATTAATATTCTTTGCAATAAGCTTAGCACAAGCCTGTTTGTAATCAGGAGAATTAAAACAATAGTATGCAACTAACTGTCTTCCCATTCATCACCCTACTATGACTAAGAGGAAGCCCAGCTGTGCAGGAGCTAGGATATGGAACGCCCTACCACTAAATTAAAAAACATCTGCCACACAACAATATAAACGCCTGCTGAAGAACTGGCTATTGGACAATCTAGCTGAATTCTTTGGATGGAGACCAAATTCACTGGGAGAAGATGTGTATACTAATTAACTCTGTTTTAACTTAATTTCTATGTATTAATGAAAACTACTAATTTGTTTTTGTTAAATCCAATTTATGATGCAAAATCTGTACTTGATGTTCAGATTAAAGCTCTCTTGTCAATTGTTTCTATAAAAGATGGACCAGAACCTACAGAAACTATCATCAGTTTTAACTAAAAATAATGTTATTCCTTCAATTCTTTACAGAATTGACAAAACATCCCTAAACAAGAATATTTCTCAACTCAATAGAACTAGGAATTTTAAGAAAAGAAAACTCAGTAAAGTACATAGGAATATATTAACCAAACAGAATACAATTAATTTTAATAAGGAGGACCATACTCAACATGGCCTTCATTACAATAAATCTGGTAAAAGAAAATTTTGCTCAATATCACCAGAAACCATACTTGTGATGTTCAGTTACGAGTAACTGTGGAGAACAGTTGGAGTTTAGGATATGTCTGTAAATCTTCTGTTGGTAAGAGTCCTACCTCTATAAATTTTCCACACCCCCTTCAACAAAGTGACAGTAAGCAAAGCAAAAGGAAACAGAGGGCTTGTTATGTATGTGCGCATTTAACTAAGAGCATCAAAACACAAAGATACTATTTATGAATGCTCGACTTGTGAAGTTGCGTTGTGTTCATCCCTGCTTTGAACATTATAGATTGCAGACGTGTTGCTGTTCATTAAAAGAACCCTGAAGGTATTTTCAACACCGCAGTATTATACAGCAGACCAGAGTTCATGTTCTTGGAGGTTAGCCTGTCTGGATCTGATGCCCTTCTTTTTTCTGTAAGATTTGCTACTGTCCACGAATAGTTGGACACGTAAAGACTTTGAGGACACTATCTTACTCTGACAACCATGTTTTGGTTATGGTTGATATGAGTATTGACTTACCAAAGACAAGTAATAACGACAGTATACAACTTACCAACACGTTCCACTCATGTAACTTAACTATACTGCCACTAAACGCGACTCATCACACAACTGACTCTCGCACCTTGTTAGACTTAATGGTTGCCAGTGGTCCTGATATTTCAGTTTATCATGGTCAAATATCTGTTCCTGCTATTTCACATCATGAGCTCATCTTTTGTGTATTAAATTTAAAAATACCAAAAGCTAAACAAAGATCATCACATACCATAATTTTAGAGTGTTTAGCGAGCCTGGGTTCTTGGCTGATGTTTATACTGCAAATTGGCAATCAAAAGAATGTTTAGATTCAGTTAATGAAATGTTCATTCTCTTAACAAACTAATTTTGAATCTTTACAATAAGCATACCCCTATGGTCACAGGAGAGTATGCAAAAAGCGTTCAACGCCGCCATGGATTACAGAGGAAATTCTGTCATTAATGGCGAAGAGACTCAGCTTTTTGCAGAGCTAAAAGAAATAATGATGATAATCTTTTGATTCAGTATCACCATCTCCGAAATCAAGTAAAGCAGCAGCTAAGAAACTCAAGGCTTTGTTATATAACCTCACTTTTTTCTGACAGAAATCAATCATTTTTGGAGAAACTTGGTTTTGGGAAGCAACCTTCTCCAGTTCCTATCATTATTCCTCTAAACGATTTAAAAAACTACTTCTTAACTCATTCTCAATCCTCAATGAATATTATTGATATGCAGAACTATCTGTCATTACTTCAATGTGCTACCCCAGCTGTTCACTCACAGTTTGAATTTAATCCAGTAATCCCTGGTGAAGTTCTCATGTTGATTCAATCTGATAACACAAGGACAGTTAATATTTCTATAATACTTGTCAAGCGTATTCTGTTTGTAGAAATTGTTCCAGTTCTGACAGCCATCTTCAATAAATCCTTGAGAACGTGTATATTCCCTGCTGAGAGCTTTATTTCGTCCATTAAATAAGATCCCATCCCCTTCCTCTTCACAAGATTATAGACCTATCAGTATATTACCAGCTCTTTGTAAAAGCCTTTGAGAGATTGGTACACAGCCAAATATCTGATTACTTGAATTACACATCTTATTTTAAACATTCACCAGTCTTGCTTTAGAAAGAAACGTAGTACTGAAACAGTCTTTCTGAAGGTAACCGATGATATTAAATTAGCCATGGATCGAGTACAGTTAATGATATATATATATATATATATATATATATATATATATATATATATATATATACTGTATTACATAATGCTAATTTTCATTCTTACACATGAACATTGACTAAAACTTAATCCAGAAAAGACACAACCCATACTAATTGCTTACTCACATGTACTAACGACCATAATCATTAACAGTGCTCCCAAAATCATAGTTACAATACTTCATTGTCATACCAAATCAGAGTCAAGAGTCTTGAATTAATTATAAACAATACATTTGGATAGTTTTCCTCATTTAAACTATTGCAATACAGTAATCAATGACTTCAAGTTTAATTACAAAACTACTGCATACACTACTTGTTTGAACTTCAAAGAGACAACAACATTATACCTTACTACTTAAGATCATCAGTCTTGAAGCAAAGCAAACTACGACTGTAGCGAATAACTGTATTACTTCAATCCATAATTGAAACTGGCCGACTCAATTATTTGTCTGATATTTTTGAATTTGTATCGGAAAGAAGTGCAAGGAGGAATCATTCGATAAACTCCACCCCCCAAATATTTCATCACAGAACTTCAAAATTCTTTAATTCATTTAGAGTTACTGCCTGTTGGGCCTGGAATTCTTAACCTGCTTATTTGAAAACAATGGAGGACCAGACTCAGTTTGTGGCGGCACTGAAGATATGTTTTTTTACCAAATGGCTGTGGGTACTGGGGCCTAATTCGGCATTGCTGCCACAATGGGCTGTCAGTATGTGTAAGAACGAGCTTAGGGAATAAAAAAAGGATTATACATTTATTTTTTATTTATTTTTATCTTCATTTTATACATCAAATTTGTTCTGTTTAGCTGTAGATTAATAAGTATAATTTAAGGAGAGTTAATTGTCACTATTAAATGAAACAAATTTTTAAGTTTCCTGGTTTATATAATTATGTCTGAGGATTTAAAAAATGTTATGTGTTTTAAGGTGTTAAATGTAAGAAAGGGCAATGTTGCACTAATTTCACCTCAATAATGAAGTTTTTCAACTCAATTCAACATTGATAAAATTTTAGTAAACATAAAAAATGTATGTAAATAAAATTTGAGTTTACAAATGTAAATAAAATATGTATATAGTTATTTGTATTGTACATACATACATATCCTGTCCCGTTCCGATTATCTTCGGGTCTGGGTATTCACTAGGCCTCTCCATCTTCTTCTGTCCCTCCACAATTCTTCTTCCTCCACATACCCCCATTGTATACCTCTTGCTTCCACATCCCGTTTCACCTCGTCGATCCACCTTCTTCTGGGTCTTCCTCTAGGTCTTCTTCCATTCATTTGGATTTTACTCATCCTTCTTGGGATTCTTACATCTTCCATTCTTTTTACGTGGCCAAACCATCTCAATCTCGACTTCTCTACTTTTTCTCTCAAACTTTCTTCAACTATTCCTCTTCTCAGCTCTTCATTTCTCATTCTGTCTAATCTTGTTTTACCTTTAATCCCTCTTATAAATT
This sequence comes from Stictocephala bisonia, assembly GCA_035578905.1. Classification (NCBI taxonomy): domain Eukaryota; kingdom Metazoa; phylum Arthropoda; class Insecta; order Hemiptera; family Membracidae; genus Stictocephala; species Stictocephala bisonia. The sequence goes on from JAQJVL010000169.1 coordinate 58,752, forward strand.
TCATTTCCCCTGCCTGCAACCTACTCGATTCCCTCTCCGTTATATTCCAAACTTCTGCACCATAGGTAACTATCGGTGTATAGTACGTTTTGTACATGGTAACTTTAGCTTTCTTTGGTATATCCTTATCCTATACTAGATGTCTAATACTTTGGTAAAATCCTGCCCCTTTCCCCAGTCTCGCCGTCACCTCTTGCGCCATTCTTCCATCATTTGAAAACACCGTACCTAAATATGTAAAATTTTCGACCAACTTAAGCGGCTTCCCCTTCTACTTTTAAAGGTCTTTCAAGCTCCCCATCTCTTCCAATCACCATCACTTCACTCTTTTCCTTACTTATTCATAGTCCTCTCACTCTCATAAACTCTGTCCATTTATCCAATTGTCTTTGTAACTCTTCTTCATTTCTTCCCCATAACATTACGTCATCCGCAAACATCATAGTTCCCACATTTCCTCTAACATCTTTAATTTCTCTCCACATTATCTCCATTACCACATTAAACAATACTGGTGACAAAACGCTTCCCTGTTTCAGTCCTTTCCTTATATCAAACCATCTGGTATACCCTGCAACCGTCCTAACTCGACATTTGTGGATTCTATACAATTCCTTTATCCATTCAATGTACTTTTCTTCCAGACCAATGCATCTTAAGCTATTCCAAATGGCACTTCTTTTTACTGAGTCATATGCCTTTTCAATATCTATAAATACACAAATTATTTTCTGATCAAATTCACAATGCTTTTCTATTATCTGTCTTACTGCAAAAATTAAATCCACTGTACTTCTATTTCTCCGAAAACCATGCTGTTCCTCGCTTAACTGATCTTCAATGTAATTTCCTACTCTATTTAAAATCACCTTTTCAAAAATCTTTGCCACTTGACACATTAATGTTATCCCTCTATAGTTTTTACATCTCTTCCTACTACCTTTCTTAAACAAAGTCACTATGTCTCCTCTTCCCCACTCTTCTGTATTTGTATTGTATGTTTCTATATAACTGGTACGGTCATTTGAATGTGTGAAACTAACTATTGTATAGAATAAAGGACTGATATTAGTAAAATTTTAAACTGTAAGATGTAAACAAAAATCATATAATGATTATTTTGTGTTTTTGTAGCAATAATAAGTCTGAAGTTAACTTAAAAAATGCTTTTCCTACATTCTGAGGGGTGTGAAGTGATTGATTCAGCTACTTCTATAGTGAATGTACATCATGTTCCAAAACGTGCACATTCCTCGACAGGTTAAAATCACTGTTTATTAACCGATGATTTTGTCACAAGCCAACACCAACACTCAAGGTGTGATTCTTAATTTCCTCTTTTTGATGGAAAAGGAAGTGCATTCACTGTTATATATGCTAATGCTGATTAAATTGTTCCTTAAATAGTATATTACATGTTGGTAGAAATACAAGTGAATGTTCCACAACTCAAATCTATTACAATATAAGTATAAAAATATTATAGTGAATCCCTCTGGTTTGAGTGAGGTGGTAAACGTGGTTTACCGAATTCGATCACCATAATAATTGGACGTGTTGCACTTAAATTGTAAGCAATTTGTGTTGTGTAACATTCATTTGTATTGTAATGCTAATTACGCAATCTTTCTAACTAAAATATCCAAACTTGGCAACACTTGACGTCTTCTTCAATAGTCAGCATTTTTCAATCCATAACTTATACGAATCTACTTGCTGGTTAAGCCCAACTTTAATGAATTTGTATGTTTAAAATGGTTCTTTGCTTTGATATTATAAAACTCCTGCTAAGTCCTACTTAAAATGTGTTTATTGTGACATGGAGTTTTACTTTCTTTTCCAATTACTACTTCACTCTCTCTTTATCATACCAAATTTCTTATTTTGGAGTTATCCTGTGTAACTTCTTTAGCTATAATTTGTGGTGATCTCTTACTTACCCAAATATCATCTATGTTTCCATGGTCTCTTCTAGAGATCTAAATTACTTGGTTAACTCATTCTAAAAATTAACTCATACAAAAATGTGGTGAAAATAGCATTGTTAGTATAAATTATTGAGCATAGCTTATCTGTAAATGGATGTTAGTTATAACACTTTTGTGAACTTAATATTAAATAATTAATTTTTATACAACAATAATAATGGTATCCAAGTGACTGAAATGTTTACTACTCTCAGATAAATCTTTTGTATATAGTAAATTCAAACAAAATCCGCAGTAGAAAACTCCTGTTTCCTCATTTAGGAAAATTGCCTCAAGTAAGACCTATTATCTTAACCAAATTAAACAAAATTTTAAATCTTAATATTTAAAAATCTATTATCTACACTACATAAATTGTGAGCCTTGCTTTCAAAATACAAGTACCATAATTAGGAATATTACCAGTATGAAATGTAATCAGTTATAACTGTTTTTAACAATAATTTAATCTAGCATTCTTAAATACATTGTAATAGTTTGTTGTTGTTGATATTTTACCTTAAGTAACAATTATATAACAGTTATTACATTTTTTATTTTTGTGTACTAAAGCCAAAGCTGGAACTATTAATTTAATCATGCTTTTCAATGATAACAATTTTGAAAATTTGTATAGTAATTTTTAAAGTTAGGTTACAAGCCAGTAGACAGGAATTGTAGAGATAACAAATCAAACAAAAGGTATCAGCAAACTAACCTCAGAATATATTTTATAACGAAATCCCATGATCCTCCCAATATCAACATTATGTAAACTTTTATTCAATCCTTCAACCATCAGCTAACATCTCAACTATGTTAAAAATTATGTAGTATTATATGAAAACACTTCCAGCCCTACTAACTACCTAGTGACAGTTGACTAAGTCTCTAAAGTCTGAGGAAGGTGCCTGTGACATTGAAAAATTTTGTACATTGTATTGTCTTTTATACCTGTTTAATGAACTTACCTTAGGTAAGTTTGCTGATGCCCTATATCTCCTAATATTTTATGAAAAGAAATGAAAATAATGAAAATAATGATTTATTCCACATCTAAAAACAGATTACAAACTAAAATTACAAAACAGCTCGGAATTTACTCTGCCACTTTTTCCAGTAGTGTGGCAGAGCAACTGAAATAAAGATTAAAGTTTAAACAAGAGTCCAGTCCAATCACTGTAAATGCTTCCTCCTCTGTGTCGTCTGCTTAATACTATTAGTTATTTACACAAAACTATATACAAATAAATAAAACAAAATTAAACAAGACAAAAAAGAAAGATATTCTCTCTTGAGAGACCTCATTTTAATAATTTTAACAAGAAATTTTAGCGTTAATAAATGGAAATATATATATTTATAAACAGATAATTATAGTAGTAAAGACTATTTTACATTAAAACATTATTCAGAAATTGTAAACTTTCATTGGAATATAACCAGTTCTTTAACAAAAAACTAAAATGTTTAAAAGATGTGCACAATTTGATTTCTAAAGGTAACTGGTTAAAATACTTAGGGCCCAGATACATGAAATGCAAATTTGTTGTATGTTTTACATTAAGTTAAAAGGCACTAGGCCAGAAATTAGCATATATGGGACATCAGTAAACTTATCTAAGAAGACAAGTTCACTATACCACAGTAGTAGTAAACAACTACAATAATTATACATTCTTGTATTTGATTACCAAGTATTACTGTGGTGTTAATGAAATTGTCATCTTAGGTAAGTTTGCTGATGTCCTATATTTTTATGTGTTTGAAACTTTTGTCCTTTTATAAATTAATGGATGAATTATTTTTCCACGCTTGATAACTATGGCAGGTTTTTAAATGTTGGTGTATCAAAATACTATATTATTAAGGCATTATGTCTGGAGCTAACTAGTTTTCCTACTTAGTAAAAACATTAGATGTTATATCAAGTAAGTCTTAAGAATTGGGAGGAATGCCTCATTATAGAAATGTAAATATTTGTCTTTGTGTGCAAGGTTTTGAGTCAACTTATTGGCCAGAACATGTTTTTCTATTAAAACCTTATTCTCAAAATATATGCAGCTGAATAAAGGTAGTCTGTGACAAAACACTATTTTTTTATTTATCAAATGAGTTTATTCCTTCATTACAAAGATTATAAACATATTTACAAGACAATTCACATGAGGAATTACTCCTCATGTGGACCAGAATGGTTTGCGTGTGGGTGAATAAAAACCTCATTCTATAACAAAATCAGATTTTACAGCAGAGTTGAGAGTATATCTTCCTTTAGTGTTTGGACCTTACATGTCTCATACTAACAATGTACTGTCCATATGCCAAATAAATATGGCTCTCATAAACACCAATGTCCTTTGACAGTTAGTTCACTTCGTAAATCACTCGATGGCCTAATATCATTGAAAGAACCCACATAAAGGAGTTTTCAACAATTGTATGTTGCACATAAAGGGTAAGATGTTAACAGGCATAAGTGTTGTAAAGACATTGGGTCAAATAACAGAAAATGAGTTAAATTGAGATTTCTTTGTCCAAACTAAGACTGTGCCAGTATACATTATTCTAATATTTCACACACATCATAATCTTTTAGATGACCAACTACTTCTCAAACCACAAATAATCTTACAGGATTCTTAACCTTGAGACTACAGTGGAATCAATTAGGGAGTTCTAAATAAGAATGCACACAGTAATACTGACTATAATCCTAAATAAGAGCCGGGATGATGGCTCAGTGGCTATGACTTCGGTCAAGGTCCAAGGTTTGAATCCCAACTGAGCTAACAGTCACTTTTTAAATAAAGTTCACGCACAGGCCTGCAGGCCCATGTGAACTGGCGAGTGAAGTTTTTAAGAAAAATAAATACTAAACATAATGAACTGTGTAAGTCAGCTGTAGCTTGGGTGCTGTACACTGTACATATAATCCAATGTGAGTAAGTTTGTCTTTCATTTCAATAGCATTTGATTTTTTTTAACTACACAGGGGCTTAATTAAAATTAGATTAATAGTACTCTTCTAAATTTTACTATTTTGTTTTTTTAAAAGGTGTCATTTCAACTTTTTTAACACATCAAAAATGTCAACTTTACTGCCATAATTAGTTATTTATATCTTTTAAAAAGTAACAAAACTTTATTAATTTTACATTGTAATTGAATGATGAATAGAATGGCTGGCTAATATTCTGGACATGATTCATTGATTACACTTAGATAAACTTAGACTTGGTAGTTGCCTGGTGAGTATAAATTATGTTAAATAATGCTAGCACCAAGCAACATCTAGATGTATTGCTATTGTATGGCAATAATAATGACTAATGAAACAAGTTTACTTTTCAGTAAAGTAACTCTTAAAAGTAAAATAAAATTTTAAACAAAATTAATTAAAATGTTATGTAGTTATGAAAGCTTGTTCATCAATTAAAATGAATGTTCCACAAAAATTAATTTAACAATATAGTTTACGACAAGTTCAAATAAATTAATGTGAATTTTCAATAAAGTAATGTGGTTAATGCGAATTTTCAGAAATCCGGAGTAGCATCACTAATATCTCTGGGTGAAATATCTTATGGCTGAGTTTTACAACTTCACTACCTCTAATTAACAAATGGTTTCAACAATTAAAGATAAGGAAGGAATAACCTAGATAATGAAGAATGCAGAGAATTCGGCCAATAGTCTGCAGCCACGGACCTCGGAGATTGAAGCTTTAGAACAACGGGGCTACATTATAGGCAGTAAGATAGGCCAAGGTTCATATGCTACAGTCCATCTAGCAGACTACTTTGATCCCATTACACAAAAACGCCAACGACTGGCATGCAAGATATTTGATAAAAAAAGAGCACCTCAAGATTTTCTTGAAAAGTTTTTTCCCAGAGAACTAGAAATTTTAACCAAACTGGAAAATCCACATGTGATTCAAGTGCATAGCATTTTACAAAGAGGACCACGGGTTTTTATTTTTATGAGATATGCTGAAAATGGAGATTTGTTGGATTTCATAAAAAATAATGGTGCAGTAGTTGAAACAAACGCACGAGAGTGGTTTCGACAAATGGCTACAGGTTTACAGTACCTTCATAACAAACAAATAGCTCATCGTGATTTGAAATGTGAAAATATTCTCATTTCAAAAAAGAATAATATAAAACTAGCAGATTTTGGATTTGCTAGATACTGTGTTAACCGAGAAGGGAATAGAATACTTAGCCAAACATACTGTGGCTCTGCAGCTTATGCAGCTCCAGAAGTCGTTAGTGGCACTCCATATAACCCAAAACTGGCAGACATTTGGTCTCTCGGAGTAATACTTTATATAATGCTAAATGCCTCTATGCCATTTGATGATGCAAATTTAAAACAGCTTCTACAAGATCAATTAAGGAAAAATTGGGTATTTCGTGGAAAATTACGAGATGTACTGTCTGAAGGAGCAAAAACAATTATTCAGAGAATGCTTGAGCCTGATCTCACTGTAAGATACAACTTGGACATGATTTTGTCACATTATTGGGTTAATCAGAAACTAACTGACAAATCCAACTCAACAATCCAATCTTGGCCAACAATAGTTCATGAAGGAACTGTCCATCAGAATTTTCCCATGCGACGGTCAATTGCAGGCAATGCACAACCTTGAGAAAAACAAATATTTTATAACTTTGCAATAAAAGCTTAGTTTCTTGTACTAAAATATTTTTTGATAAACAGTACAGTTTAATTAAAAATATAATTTTATTTATCAGTTTTTTAATAATTGGATCATTAGTAATGGTACTATTAGTATCTCATAAACTTAAGTATATAAATAAAAAAAGAAGGAACTTAATTAGTAATTATTTTACATTTAAGCTAGACGAGACTGAGATTCAGTGTGAAAATTTGGTCTCATACATGCGTGGGTAAATGGTAAACACATCTCCATCTTACATTTCATTTACTGATAATGTGTTTAGGATTTCAATGCTCACCTTTATGAGAAAATAACAAAAATCCTTAGAACTGATAAATAATTCAATTTGTTTAGTTTCTCAAATTAAATAGTTAAAAAAGAATGGTTGATGTATTGTTGAGGTGCATATAGATCACAATATCATTTTTCCTGTATAATTTGAATAGACAATAGAGATCAGAAAACTGATATTTTAACCTATACTTTTTTCTGAACAAAACAGTTAAAAATTTACAGGAAAAATCTGATAATTCTAAATCTTTCGGTAAACTTGATCTTTGATTAATGTAACAGTATATTTTCTTATACTACATAAATCTTTCCATTACTTTCTACATGTAAATATGTATTAATTTGAAATAAATAAGTACCGTTGTGTATTAGTAGGTGAAACTAAAATTCTCAACTGAGTAAATCAATACTTATTATCTACCATCAAATTATAGTTCAAACCAGTGTGTTTTACTATGAAACTCTCATCATTCTCAGATGTTTCTCATACTTTAAAGCCAAATTTGAAAACTATAAAAATTGCTTAAGAAAACCATCAGAAATGCAAATATGTTAGTGTTTTTGTGATATTTAAAGAAATGAGAAAGCATTGACATCCCAATGTTTTAGAGAGTGAAAATAATTAAATAAACAAAGATTTTAGGAATTATAATATTTAGAAACACTAAAAATGTCCAGAAATGACTTTAATTACAGTGAAAATATGGTTACAACAAAAAATTCTATCAGATGAAAAAAAATTGAATTATGTACAGTCAACTACTCTTGATTGTCTGTGGATTCGACTGGCTAAACAAACATGGATGTGTTACAGGGATAAATCGCATGGGTAGGGAGAATTATTATTGGAGGATACTTTTAAATAAGAATATATTTTAATTAGGTAATACACAAACTAAAAACTATGCTGAATGTATTTATTAATATAAAATTATATTTTATTTATTTATGTGTTGTACATATGTATGTGTAACATAATTTGAAGTAAAACTAATAATAACTGTTTTATGCTAAATTTTATCTAGTTTTTGAAAACACCTTTTAGACCCGGCATCTAGCAGATGTCTGTCGAAGCATCATAATTTACAGTGTGAATAGGTGCTGCCAGGCCATCCAGGTTAAAGTTGGAATCACTTTAAATGCTTGTAACTATTGCTCTTCTCCAATCCTGGGGCCTGACAATGAAGGTAATCTTTTATCAAGCAAAAGTTCCACCTGTCTTATCTAAATACCCTTCCTTTATCTGTCCCTGACATGAATGTATTGCACATGTCACTCCATTCCAGTGTTACTCACTAAGTCAGATCTTGTCTCAGCATATTTCTACCTATACCTCAAATATATGTTGTGTCTACTTATAATTATTAAGTTTAACATTATATCAGTAATTAATCTTTATAAACTTCAATGGTCTACAGAAATACTGTGCATAAACATTAATTATTAGTTAGAATTAATATATTTGGAGGGAAGGAGGGAGGGAGAGAGAGAGAGAGAGATAGGACATCAACAACCTTGCCTAAGAAGATAAGTCCACTAAGACCTTAGTAGTAAACAAATACAATAACAACACATTATTCACAAATTTCCAGTGCCACTGGCACTTTCATCAAGTGAGTAGAGACTGACTAAGCGTCAACTGTTGCAGGGTTGGTTGCAGTGGTGGGAGATGTATATCCACAGAGCAACACTCTGCAGTTTATACAGACCAAAATTATTAATGCAGTTATTCCAATTTGCATATATGAAGTTTGCTGATAGTTGAGGAGTAGGAAGGAAGTAGTAAGCGATCTATTTAATGTTCAGATTCTGAGGTTCAGTGGATTTAGTTATCCATTGGTGTGCTGATTCCATTCTTCTATATTAGAAACTATTGTAAGGGAAGGATGAGATCTGACTACTTTAGTAGTGTAACACTGGTTAACATTTTGGTTGCATAGACGGGAATGGGCGGAGACAAGTTTTTAAGGATTTTGGACTTTGCAAATCATGTCTACGGCCATTCATACATTTACATAGTTCACTAGCAAGACTGATATAATGAGTAGGGCAATGTTGGCACTTGAGTTGATAGAGTCACAGGTTTGGTTTCCAGGTATCTTGAAGGTTACGGAGGAAGTCGAGCTTGTGGATTATGTGGCTGGGAGATGAATAGGACAGGTTTTACAAGATGTTACAGGATTAGAACCGGGTGATTGACTATACAATAGGAACAAAAAATCTCTATAATTTGGCTACAATCTTATACACTCTAAAATCATCTCAGTAAATTGTTATATCACTTATGAAAAATATCTGTTTTAATCCACCTTCAGTTTGAATATAATAGTGTAAATAGTGTTTACTTAAAATCTCAACTCAGTGAAAAAAATAGTATCCTTGTGATTGTTAAGTTGGTCACCTCATTTTCATTCATTAGTTTAGAGAACCTATCGAAACTAGCTTGTATAAAACTAAATGGTTGTGGGATAAAGGAAAACCTTGTATTACCACATCTATGTATTATTTTATTTTATCCATACAGGCTTGTGTATTTAAAACAAAAGCATACAAATTTACAATTTTACTTACTGCTCTGTTTTTATATACATACTCTTTTTTAGTACACCCTGAAAAGAGCATGGCAGATGGATGAACATTTATTTTTAAGAGAAAAAATATACACATAAAATCTGTACTATTTAATATTTTTGAGTAATTACGATGATATGATTTCATTATTAACCACTAGTATGATCAGTGTATCCAGTTTTTGTTTTCTTATTTAAGAATTTATACAGAAATTTTATTCTCTGTTCTAAGTGAAACCACCTAACTGGTTTTAGATGCCTTTCAGAGCTGTGATACATTATTCTTCGTCTACGTAAACAATGTTGATATTCATTTCCTTTGAATCCTCTCAACCAAACAGGTACTTCCTTCAAAAGTCTTGTTGGATGGAGTCTATCATTGCCTAAAATATCAATGTAATCATTTTGTCCAAAAAGACCTCTACGCTCGTTCCAGAAATCCTTTGGACGATATACAGGTGTTGGCAATCTAGATCCATCCACATGGGGTAATGTACCTCTTTCTAATAATCGTTCTTCGTAACCAAATCTTCTCAGTAACTTTCCTTTCGCTATTTTTTCTGCATGATACCTATGTCTCACACTCAGCACTTGAACCGATAGAACTTTTTTCGCAATTCCCAAAACAGAAAAAGTCTTGAATATATTCATTTCACTGGATTCTGAAAACAAAAAATAAATATTATTTCTAAAGATCAAATAAAAAAATAGATAATGATAATCTTAAAAGAAAAAAATCAAGTTTGGGTGCTGCTTTCTACTGAAAAGTTTCATTTAAATGTACAACTTTACATATAATCTAATTTCATTAGCGCTTATGGTGGATTATCTTCTTGAAATAATTTCAACAAGAATATTTGACATGCATTAGAGGCAAACTTGACTGTTCTATCCTGCTAGTTAGAGTAGCCAAAATAATATAATAATAATAACAATCTTCATTGTATAGTAACTTAAGTGAAGTATTACAATATTATAAACTAACAAAAAGGTTTGATTATATTTATATATAAATTAAAGTTGACTAAGTCTTCAATGTTGTATAAACATTCTTCTAATAAAGCCTTGCATATGCTGGGTATTTTTTAAATTTTTTCATTTATAGATACCTAATATGATTATAAATTCATAATTATTTTTTAATAATCACACAATAATAACTTCTTGTCTTGTTGAATATTTATACTGCTCAATTTTTAGTCGATTAAAATTTTTTGTTTCATAATCATAATACATAAAAAAGAGTACATGAAATTTGTTGTCATTCTATCATTTGACAACGACTTAACAGATTTCATTCATCTTTCTTTTTAAAGTTTCCTAATTTTTTGTAGGATGTTCTTCAGGTAAGAAAAATTAAAGAAATCACGAGGAAAATGGACAATTTTGAAAAACTAATAGAGTAGTTTTAGTTTGATTTGTTTACTAACAAACCAAATTATAGAAAATTTGAAACATGTGATGTAAATATTTCTGCATTTGTTTATATAAACATCTGTTGTATTTTATTTCTTGGTGATAAAGTGATTACTGAAATAGACTTTCACATTCAGTAAAAAACTAATATCCTGTATGAAATGTTGGTATATAAATTAATTTTATATTAAGATCTTTAACAACATTTTATACAGTTTATTAATTTTTGACTGAATGCAATACAATTATTTCAATGCTATGAACATTATAATCCCATTGATTGTATGGATTAAACATTGTTGAGTTCACTCCTGGGAAGGATTCTGGTGTGGTTTTATTTACATCCGACTCTAGGCCTCCGCCCCACTGGCCTTAAATAAAGTTTCAATATTATTCTTATGGGGTCATTTTATTTATTTAATTACTCATGAGTTGTTAAAAAAAATGAACTGAACATTTTTGAAACACACCCAATAGGGGTATCAGATTACTTTCCTCTCGATTCCTAATATATCATCAGATTTTAGAAAAGACTGTGTTTGTGGGAATGAAAAAACCAACATTCATTGTGATACAGTACAAATGTTCCGGCGTAGGCAATAGGCCGAGATCCACAAATGTACAGTTTCTTGGCAAGGCCGTAGGCCGAGCTTGCTCACAGGGCAGTTGCACAGAGGGGATAAAGGCAGAGTTGTCAAGCAAGGCTGCAGGCCAAAGTAAGTCTATGGCTTACAAGTGTCTATGACATTAGGAGAAAAACTCAAAATGGAATTTAAACTGGTTATTTTGTAATGCACTAAATTGCTTAATTGCTCAGTAAACATTTGCTCTTTCTATATATTTCAAATAAAAGCTATATGAGTCAGCTAAAGCTTCATTTCAAATAGATACAAAATTAAGTGTAAGGTTAATTATAATAATTTAGTAGTAAGGTTAGCAAATATTCTCCTGTTAGTATTTTATTTTTATCAATACCACTATACGTGTTTGGGTAGAGTGTCTATCGCCACCTTACATGTATGGTAGAGTGTGAGGGTCATCAGTACTGTAGGTGTATATTCAATATCAATGTGTATGGGAGGGTGAAGAATTCATAATTGAGTAAACATCACACTCATTATTTATTAGTTATTACCACTGTACAAATATATCATACTTATAATATCACCAGCAGGCTCATCAGATGAGTGATCATCAGGCTGTGAGACATAACCATTGTAAATAGATAGGCAGGGAGCCATCATCAAACATCCCATAAAATTCATACACTATGTGCTCCAGTAAAATGTTCAGTAGTTGCATATCAAAGTGTATGCTGAATATATTGAATATCTGACCACACAGCCCAAATAATCACAATAAACACAGAGAAAGCTAAAGAAATGCTAAAAGAAAGGAAAAGGTTATTCAGCCATAGAGCAATACAACTGTTCAAAGCCAGACTGCATTCTCAAAACTGGAACAATCTATACGTAAAAGAAGATATCAACAACATATATGACACTTTCCACACCATCATCCAAAACATATTAAATGAAACTTGCCCACTCAGAACCTACAAATACAGGAAACATAATAACACAAAACAATACTGGGATCCTGAATGCACCAAACTAAGGTCTGAATACCTTGACGCCTTGGAAAAGGAACAATGCGCAGGAAATGTGGAAAACAAAAAAGAAACAGCGAGAAGGAAAAAACTATATGACATCAAACTAAAATCTCTGCGGAAAAATCTTCTAACTGAACACATAAATGGAGCAGAAAATAAGCCAAGGGTGCTCTGGCAAGTGATAAATAATGAACGCAAAGACAAAACTAACAATAAGACAGAATTACACCTCCAGATAAATAATACTTCAATAACCAACCCCTTAGAAGTAGCAAACTGCTTTAATTCATTTTTTTTCAACCATAGCACAGAGAACCCTCCAAGATAACAACAAACAAAGTGCAGTAACAGATAAATATCTACCACCACAACCAATAGAACAAACTTTTAACTTTAAGCCAGCAACACCAGAAGAAATACTCAAAACTATTGATACCTTAAAACCAAAAACCTCATCTGGAGTAGATAATATATCAGCCAAGATCATAAAAATCTGTAAAAATGAACTATTAAGTCCACTCACCCTCATAATCAATCAATCTCTTGCCCAAGGAACCTTTCCCAACAAACTAAAAATAGCCAAAGTCTACCCCAAATACAAATCAGGACCGATCAATGAAACAAACAGTTATCGACCAATATCTCTCATCTCAACCTTCTCTAAAATACTAGAGAAAATCGTCCTAGTCAGACTCCTTAACTACCTAGAGCAAAACAAGCTACTTACTAACCAACAACACGGCTTCTTAAAGGGCAGATCAACAGCCACAGCCTTAATACAACTCACTGAACATATAATAGACAAATTAGAAGAAGGCTGCACCGCAACCTGCCTCTTCTTAGATTTCAGCAAGGCGTTTGACTGCCTGAACCATGAACAGCTCCTTAAAAAACTAGAACACCTTGGAATAAGAGGAACGGCTCAAAACTGGTTCTGCAGCTACCTAACTGATAGAGAAATGCTCGTAGAAATAAACTGCACCGACAATAACACAGTACAAAGGCTTCAATCTGATACTGCTGAAATACATAGAGGTGTCCCGCAGGGGTCAGTCTTGGGGCCAGTACTATTCATTCTCCTTACTAATGACATGCCCAACTGGCTGGGAGATATCTGCTACACTGTTATGTACGCAGATGACACTGCCTTAACGATAGCAAATAAATCAATAGAAATACTCCATCACAACACATCAACTTACTTCAACAAAACTAAGCAATACTGTGCCAGTAATGAACTTGTTTTAAATGAGAAAAAAACAGTGCAAATGACCTTTAGTAACCTCCATAGACATAATGACACACCCTTGCCAGACCTGAAAATTAATACTAACACCAAATATCTAGGCACAATTATTGATGACAAACTAACATGGAAGCCACATATTGAGCAACTATGCAAAAAACTGTCTGCTGGAAACTATGTTATACGAAGAATTAAACAAATAAGTGGCTTGGACACAGCTAAGACAGCGTATTTTGCTCTATTCGAGTCTCACCTAAGATATGGCATTGCCACTTGGGGAGGTACGTCCAAAGGAAATCTAGAAAGAATCCTGATCAATCAAAAGAGAGCAATTAGATGCCTTGCAGGCCTAAAGTACCAAGAAAGCTGTCGTGAACACTTCATAAACCTAAAAATACTGACAGTTGTATCTCTCTACATTAAAGAAGTGATTCTGCACACGTTAAAGCATACATCTCAGCAAAGATTTTGTGACCTACACCAATACAGTACAAGACGTGGCGGGGACTTCCCACTGCCTGCTCACCACCTAAGCCTCTACAAGAAGAAACCGTCATACAAAGGAGCCACCTTCTTTAACCACCTACCAGGACACCTCAAGAACCAGCCCTCCCACCGATTCGGGAAACAATTGACTCTGTGGCTCCAAGAAAGGCCTTTCTACACTGTGAAAGAATTTACCAATGGCTGAATATTGTTTCTAACCAATCATAAAAGCAAAATGTATTTATTTTAATCAATAATGACGCAATGTACTAATCTCTAAGATTATGTCAATAAAGTTAATTGTCTATTGTCTATTGTCTATTGGGTAAATTTTAATGCTACTTATAATGAACTATCTAATTTCATACCACTATAGATATAAGTGATATTTTGTTTTCATTTCTCAATACTTCACCTCCAGGGACTACAATTCCACACATACACGTACAGTGGTGTAGACTAGTGATGGGATTACCTTGTCTTTTAAGTGAACAGTGATAACCGTTCCTGCTCACTTGTAAGACCTGTCATTTCAAACATGGCAGGTCTTTTATATGTGGTAAGTGGGAAAGCCATTACGAGTCGTAAATGTATGGTGGGTGAGAAATCTTGCGAGTCGTGTGTGTATGTAGTTCCAAGTATACGTGTACAGTGGTATTGACTCACCAGCCCACCCATACACGTACGGTGGTATTGATGCATTTTCGCTCCAATCATGATTTGAATGTCAAATCACTTAGACCTTAGATCTACTACACCAATCGTGACGCTTCGAGGTTATGTACTTGAGGTCATTCCATGATATCACTAAACAAGATTTAAACTGAGAGGAATTTAAATACTTTAAATAATCATTTTATATCAAATTATTTGTATTGATTTAGAGCCTAGTTTAAAAACACATACTATCTGCAATGCAAACAAAAGAATTACTATTTTTTAGGTTAACAAAATAGCTTCAAACAAATAATAAGCAAGGAAAGAAGTAGTCATAATAATAATGGCCGAGATCGCAATAATTTTAACTTATTTAAATAGAAGCGTGGGAAATGATCAAACTGGCTAGGCGAGTCACAATTGTTTTGTATGACGTGACGTGCGACTGGCGGGAAAAGATTGTACTGTTCCAATACAGCTCTGAGCTAAAAGAGATGTCATGACAATGGAAAGCGCTAGCATAGCGGATCACTCGAGTGATTAGTGAGCAGTTTTGTTCGGAGCTGTGATCACAAGTCGACCTGTGATTAAAAAAGTACCACTATATGGGTAGGCGGATGTATAAATAATAATAAAATCAACATTATAGACTAGACAAACTATTAATTAAAAAGATGAAAAAATCTGTTATTCTTATTCTTAGATAAGGGACAATAACATAATTTAGTATGTATTTTAAGGCGAATGTTTGGATATTTGGGAATTCATTCAGTCATAGAACTGAACTCTAGTATTTAAATTCTTTGCTTATATAAATACAAAAACAAATAAATCAAAAGTCATTCAATTCTCTCTAGGTTGATATGGAAATTGATCAGAATTTTGTTTGACTAAACATAAATGTTCCGATTCCGATATTGACTACCTATAAATTCCATACTATGAAATTTGTAGCTTTTTCTGTAGAAAAAATGCTACTTTAAAAATAAAAAAAAAGGCTATAATGTAACCCCAAATTCAAACACTACTTAAGGACAAAGAATTCATTATTCATTCATAAGATACCGATCGTCAAGATATGGGCAAATATGAGGGGCGAAGGAGTGTGATGAGTGTAGATGAACGAATGTAGTCATTGTTACTAACTAAGGTTGACTGTTCCTCAGTAAGAGCTATTTATTAATAGTCCAATAGCCAGGGCAACTAAGAGACCTACAGCTTTATATGAAATCCGAACCACGTAGTTGGTTTGATTTTCAGCTAACTGACAAGCTTGACACTCAGTTCTCTTCTCTACACAACATTCAAACCTTGACTACAATCTAACATGGACACCCCAGACTTCTCTAGTACTGTCCACGCTGATGGCAACTACATAGCGGACGCCGTGTCGGTATCAAGAGGACCGAATATATAGCCTATCGCCTACAATCTCCTGAACATTTTGTCCCCTAGTAGCTGGATTACAGCACTGCGCCTCCAGTGACTCCTTTTTACTAACATTTATTTACAGATCCTGGCCAAAGAATCATAAAGATCCCTTCTTGAATAGATTAATTTCTCTTTTGGAAATATTATCGAATAAGCACGATAAAAATTATACAGAGTGTTTCGGAACGGTCTACCAACCTTTTGCGGTTTGTTTCTAGGATTAGAGTAAATAAAAAAAATCACATTTAAACTGTCCGAAAGTCCACAGTTACTATTAAAGCTGCCATTTTGTTTTTTTCTACAATCACTTTTTTTAAACATTAAAATGTAAAATTCCTCATAGCCTACATTTTATTAGTAGTACTTAAGGACAACCTTTTAAAACATTCATAATTTTCCAAACTAGATATCCAGAGGTGACCATTCAAAATTTTCAAACAAGAACGACTTTAGAAATGTTAATCATATAAAACTTACAAAAATAACTTTTTTATACAATTTAAAGAGAAATCTAACGACATCTCATCAAGACATTTTATCAAGATATTACACTTTTTTGGTGCAGGTCAATGTATACGCAGCCAAAATCCTATACAACTATTTGACAATCACTCTAACCCCTAATAATGATTTTAAAAGTTAATACAAATTTGTTTTCTCTTAAAAATAAGATTATTAGTTAACCTTATTTGCTTATCTTTTAACTTTTCCTGTTTTTGTTACATTCAGCAATGAAAATAGAAAAAGAATTGTTTCTAACCTGATTTTTACTAACATAATAACCCTAAGTTAATAAATAATGAATAAATTGAACCGTACATTTTGAGCAATTCCCATTAACTGACTCTGCAAAGAGCAATTAATTTATTCATTATTAATTAAATTTGTTAGAAATTATTATTATTTTGTTAGTAAAAATCAGGTTATTTCATAACAAATATAAATAAAAAACATGTCAGAATAACTGTAGTAATAACAAAAAATTATAACTATGTCGGCCAATTGTTAGAGTTAAGTAATATTAAATTAAACAATAGCTCAACAAGCTTCTATAAACTTAGATGAAAATTGTCTGAAGAAATTATTGATAGGTTTGTGAATTTATTGGCTAGAGAAACCTGGTTGGATGAAAATTATGCTCCAGTAAAAAAAAAAAAAAAAAAAATACATTTATATACTATTTGAATGTACATTTTTCTATAATTAAAGTAATTATTACAAATTGGACGTATTGGATGAGTGACAGTATTAAGAATAAAAACCTCACCAGTTGAACTACGTAAATTTCCTAGATGTAATTCTGTTACTAATATAAAAGAGATTATAAAAATTAAAAGAAAATAATTCAAACAAGATGTCAAATTGGAGCAGAAACATTTTGTTATAAAAGAATTGAACGTTCTACCAACTTAGTAAAATCTTACCTGGCAATGATGAATTGTGTAGAAAGAGAGCTAAAGAATCTAGTTTTAAACTACAAAGGAGAGCAAAACACTAATTCTAAATATATACCTGAAATATTCAATCAGCTATTCTGTAGTATGGTCACCCTACCAGTATTATCTCAAGCAGGAACTACAGCGAGTTCAGAACAAGTTTGTTTGGATTGTTGGATAAAGGATTCTGTGATGTACCATTGTCTGACTTGGTTACCACCCTGAACCTACTTATACAGGTTCGTCGATGGTTTAATTGAATCTCCTTTTCTATTAAGCTTTAGATGTTCTGTCCGTATGAAATCTTGTGAGCTGTTTGAGCACAACACTATGCATTGAATTGTGAAGTCAACAGTGCCATTGATTGTGTGCTGAGACTAGGAAACTACTTATCATCTCATTCGCATCACACAAAGTTTTCACTATAAACAGTACAAAAATTCCAAGATAGCCATTTTGTGGAGAATTTATTACTGAGTAAGAAAATATATATACTTGTAAGGGATTTATTACTAAGATAAAAAAAGGTATGTACAAAAACCTATATACAGGCACATAGTAGTAAACAACAATGACAACACTGACAATCACAGCTGTTAAGTTTGTTGTTGTAATTTATTTTAGTCTAGGCCAACATCAACCAAATAAAACTTTCACCAGACTGAACAGTGGAATCAGCTATTTCAAATGATGTTTAGTGAACAATGAACACTCTTAATAAACGGTAAAATCGAAGCTCGACCTTTCGACAGTAAACCACGGCAGATACGTTGTAAAGGTCGAGCAATTGACATTACACCATTAGAGGGTTAAGTGTTAAGGATATTGTAGGTGATAGATTCTATTCTTAATAATGACACGGCATCTGCTCAATGGTTGCCACTGGCATGAACACTACTAAAGAAGTCTGGAGTGTTCATGATGGATGGTAGTCAAAGTTCAGAAGTTATGTAGGGAAGAGAACTAAGTGTCAGGATTATAAATTAGCTAAAAATCAGTCCAACACTACGTGGTTCGGATTCCACGTAAAGCTGTAGGTCCGTTAGTTGGTCTGGCTATTGGACGTCTAATAAATACCCCTTTCTGAGGAACTATCCTTAGTTAGTAACAACGACTACACTCCTTCATTTACTCTATTTAGTAATGAAGGTTCAAAAACATCGTCTCTATATAAACCCATTTCTTGATAATCAGCTCTTACTGATGAATTAAGAGTGCATTATTTTTTCTTAAATTCATTAGTGTTATTATCATTAGGCCTATAGCAATCTAAGATGAGACTCTCTTGGTATTGGATATTGTAATGTCCTATGGAAATATAAAAAAACACTACTTCAAGTAAACAAACTTGACATGAACATAACCTAGAAATCTTAACCTAATGTTACATAAACCAGAATTTACAGACAAAAAAATCTTTAAATTTTATTTATTATCATGAACGATTATCACAATAATTAATAATTTTTTTATATACACAATTATTTAATTTTTTACTTACAATGCAGCTCTTTCACAAATCATTCATAGTAACTATCAGGATTCAGACTTGGCTAAACACCAATGTTTTTTTTCATGCCTTTTGAATCTAGTTGGCTATAACTTAAAGTTATGAAACCACGATGTATTCTACTCTTGCAAGAGTTAATCTTTTCATTGGATATTGTCTTGTGGCCGATTTTGTAGCGTTGATTTGGAATTGGAGACAAAACACATTAGTTGTATTAGTGACATGTACATAGATGTATAGCTTCAATATTGAGAATAGTATTACTTTGGATAATGTGTGTTAGCTTGTTATAAAGTGGGAAGACTGGGATTCTAAAATAGATCGGATCTGTGGAGGTGGAAATGTTGAGGGCTGTCTTCTAGGCAGTGGTAGAGGTGGGTACAAAAACGCCAAACTGTTGAAAAGAACAGTTTGTTGAAAAAAATGAACAAACAGTTTTGTCTCAGCCTGAAAAAACTGTTCTTTGTTGTTCACTGTTACTCACTGCCACTGCACACTGTTGAATTCTCCCCTCCCCTCTGCGGCGCCTGTTGTTTACAACATGTTTGAAAGAACAGTTGTTTTTGAGCTGGTTCGTTCGCTGGTAGTCGTTTGCGTTTGCCTTGGCCTTCGTTTTCAAACAGTTCGGGACGCTTGTGTTTGTAAGAACAGTTTTCATAATACTAGTGTGAGTGAAACATATAGGATCTACGATTAAAAAACGAACTGTTTGCACTGAAATTTGTTGTGGTTTGAAATAAAGTTATTATTTGTTCTGTGTATTTATATATTTATTTGACGTTCTAATAATAAACTAATAAATACGGTAATTATTAATCCCTAGTATGGTATCAATGAGTAATTAACATTCCATATTAGAAATTAATAATTAAAAATTGCAATGATTTGGTTTATAGGTGATTGTAAAGAATTGCAAAATTATTCAAATAAGTATACATTTTTATTTAGTAAATATAAAAATGTTTAATGAATAAATGTTTAAATAAATCGGCCGTTACAAAACGAAGGGTATGTCCTGTTTGTTTACAAATTGACCATCTCTCAAGTTTCATTCCACACTTTGAGAAAAAAACAACCTGTTCTTTTCAACTGTTTCTCCAAACAGTTGTTTTTAACTAACAAACAGTTCGTTTTCATTTCGTAAAAACAACAGAAACGCCCACCTCTAGGCAGTGGTCTATCAGCTATCTATCTGGCTTTCCGGCTTTCCTAATCCGAAAAGGAAAGACCACGACGAAGACATCGACCAGGAAGCTATCAACATTCGTGTATGACAGTGGGTGAGTGTGTAATATTAAATACGCGTTTGTATTAGTCTAAAAAAATAAAAAAAAAAAAAAAAACTGGATGGATTTGTATATATGTTAACACAGTACAAGTGAACGTCACAAACAAATATATTACAATATAAGTACAAAATGCACAAATATTATGTTGATCAATTTCGGAGAACCACGCTCATCTTCCTCAGACCAGATGGATTCACAAAAGAATGAATCACTTTTCACGGTATTATATTTGGAGGGGTCAGAGCAACAACCAACCAAGTCCAAAATTTTGATTTTTGTAGTTTGCTATGGTAATGTGTGTCTAAAATCGAGTTCTATTCAGTGCAATAACAAACCAAGTCCAAAGTTCAATAATTTGCCACCAGAATGCGTTAGTTTGTTGATGCTCTGACAGGCTGCAACAAAGTTTCAGAGCAACAACGAACCACGTCCATTTGAGGTTATGTTGATGTTGTTATCGTATGTTTGGATTGTTTTTGAAGCATTAAAATGACTTCTGATAGTGACTGGAGTCCAGGAAGTGATGAAGGTAAGGTTTATAAGGTTTATAACATTTATTACAACCTAGAAGTCTAGAATCCTTATTAGTAAAATGGTATTTATTTGGTTTTGAATAAATTCTAGCTATGTAACTTATTTTTTGGGGCAACAACAAGACACATGTAAAACATGTGATGAACTAGAACTAAAAATAAAAACAGAAAATGATAAAGGTAAAAAAGAAGAACTCAAAACAAGTAAAGAGGCACACTTAGCTCTTGCCGAAACAGCTAGAAATAAATTAAAAGATCTCAATTCAAATGTAAAGGAACAACTGGCACTCAGTCAAAAAGATGACGTTCCCCCACCTAAAGATTTGTATGTTTGTACTTTCGATTTACAAAAAGCATTGCCCTTTCCCAAACTGACTACGTCGGTGGCATACTACAGAAGGAACATGTACGTTTACAATTTCGGAGTTCATTGTTTCAATGATTCCACCGCTCATATGTATACATACGACGAAACAGAAGGAGGAAGGGGTGCTGAGGACATATCCAGCTGTTTGGTGAAACACATCATAGAAAATGCTAAGGAATATGAAAGTATAACAATGTTTTCAGACAGCTGTGGCGGCCAGAACCGTAATATTAAGATCTGTCTATGTTAAAGCTAGTAAACGGGCCAGAAATAACCGCCGAAAACATTGATCTCATGTACATGGTGCCAGGTCACTCGTACCTACCAAATGACACTGACTTTGGCATGATTGAGAGGGCGAGTCAAAAAAACCACCAATTGTACGTTCCAGAAGACTGGTTTGAAGTAATAAAATCAGCAAAACGCAAGAATCCGTGTTTCGTGGTCCACCAAATGAAAAGAGAAGAATTTTTAAGTACCAAAGAACTTGAAGAAAGTGTGGAATATCGAAAAAAGGGAACTGACGAGGAACCTGTCAATTGGTTAAACATACGATGGATAAGACTTGTTAAAGGAGAACCTTTCACAGTGTTCTTCAAACACTCACTGTGTGAGGAAGAACCTTTCAGACAGTTGGACTTAAAGCATTACGCTCCTACCAAACCAAGAAAAAATTCAAAAATTAAAAAAGGATTGAACTTACAATCACTTTCTGAAGTACAACAGAGCTCTCTCTATCCAAACCGCAGACCGGTCACATAAGCGAAAAAAGATGACATGCAATCTCTTTTTCCTTACATACCTCCCACCCACCACCGATACTTCAAGAACTTACCTGTTGAAGTCACTACAAGAAGAAGAAGTTTAGAAGTAGATGAGGAGGCTGATGAAGAAAATGATGAAATTGTTTACCTGTAACTTAGTTTTTTCAACCTGTTACTTTGTTTTGACCTGTAAAAGTGGTTCTGTAATAAATCAGAATGTTTTATCTCGACTAAAAATACTGACTGTTCATTTAATCAATTATTCCCTGTCCACTATGACAATGTAGTTTATTCGATTTTCACCATGACAATGTAATGAAAATGTGTTGTTTTGTCAGATTTAACTTTTGTGGAGTTGGTTAAATACTGCAGAGTCAAAAAATGGAAAACGTTCAGTGCAACAATCAACCAAGTCCACGAAAAAAAGTTTGCTTGGTAATAAAATATATATATATATACTTTTTTTTAATTTTCCTGCACTAAAAGTGTTTTATGTATTTCAACTACATTAATAAAAAAAAAATTTTTTTAATGGTCAAAGATTGTCAAAGTTATGAATTTTGAACTTTAACTCAATTTTTCTCAGTTTTTACTTTTTTGGACTTGATTGGTTGTTGCTCTAACCCCTCCATTTATTTATTTATATTTTCATGCTTCAATACATTATGAGACCAGTTACACTGAAGAAGTTCGTCCATTAAGAAAGAGTCATTCTTTTGGGTATAATAACTTCTCTACTAAGTTCACTTCACTTCATTTTAAATAGAAAAATATAAAAAAAAACTAACAATAATATAATATAATAAGGAACAGTACATGCTTTATGACGATGATGAATAAAAATAATAAATGAAGTTAAATAAAATTTGATAAATCAAATCAATCTTTATTGCAGAAACTTCTGAGTACATCAGTAAGCATTACAATCGTCAAGTAAACTTAAAAACTAATAACATAATGAACAATATTACTATAGTATATTTACAAAAGTACATAAACATATTATGGTACAATAATAAATTATAAAATATCAAGATCTAGAATGCTAAAAAAAACAAAAAAAGACATTTTATGAACGTTATGATAAGCAGTTAAATTTTACACAAAAATAGCTATAAATATATTCAGAATACATTTGTTCAACCAGTAGGCTTAAAATATAATACGTGACATACATAAAGTAAAAGCTATACATACATACTCAAATGCCACGCCAAAACAATATACATTTGCTTTACATTTCTGTAATAATTAAATCATAAAATTCATAAACAAGATAGATTGTATTATTAAGAAATAATTGCTTTATAGTTTTCTTGTATAAATCAAAAGGCAATTTGCTAATACTAAGTGGTAGCTTATTAAACATTTTTATAGCTACATTGGTGAAACTTTCTTGTGTCTTTGGATAATTGCAAATATGTATCACTACATTGTTTTTCCCTATTGTGTTATATTCATGACCCATGCCATGTTCATAATATTTATTATAATTTTCTTTTATATATAACAAGCATTGAAGTATAAATAATCCAGGAAGTGTCATACTTGAATTTTAAAACTATCCCTACAATGGCCCCTGGGATGAAGACCACAGATCAATCTAATAGCTTTTTTCTGTAATCGGAAAAGTTTGAGACTATAATTTTGACCGCCCCATAATAATGTACCATAAGACAGATGACTATGTATATGTGCAAAATAAACTACCTTCAATACATCTAAACTAACACTACAGTAGACCTTAACCTCCTAAGCATAAAAATACCTCTATTCAAATTATTACTTATCTTATCTATATGACTAACCCAATTTAACTTAGAATCTATATTAAACCCAAAGAAAATATACAACTTAATTTTTTTCTTTTTGGATACCCAGTGAAACTGTTATGTCTTGAATTTTGTCCACATTTAAACAGAGCAAGTTTGCATTGCACCAATCCTCAATATTAAGGGTGATGCTTTCTACATCTTCTAATGGGTTTAATCTAGATTTTTTACCAACACAAACACCAAAATCATCTGCAAACAAGTAACCTTTAGCCTCTGGGCCAATAACACAAGGCAGATCATTTACATATATAATAAACAATATAGGGCCCTAAATTTACCCTTGTGGTACACCATATTGAACATGTAGATAACTTGACTCTGAATCGTTAAAAGCAACTTTCTGAAACCTATCTTGTAAATAAGATTTTATAAGTTTAATAGCACTGTTTTCTAGACCATAATGTTTCAATTTCTTTAAGAGCAAATCATGAGACACAGTATCAAATGCCTTGGACAGATCGAATAATCTTGTATGAGTAGTGTTTCTTGCTTCGATTGATTCTACAAAATCGGAATACAATGAAACGGCTGCTTTGACTGTTCCCATACCTAACCGATATCCAAACTGACAATCATTGAAAAGCTTATTACTTTCAAAATATGTAAGGAGCTGATTATTAAGTAATTTTTCATATACTTTAGAAATTACAGGGACTAAAGAAATTGGCCTAAAACTATTACACTCAGATTTACTACCTTTCTTAAGTATAGGGACAACTTTTACTAACTTAAGAGAATCCGAAAATACATTCTGTGAGATACAGGAGTTGATAATATTAGTCAATATCCCTACCAATGACTGTTTACCTAACTTAAGCATCAATGTGCTAAAGCCATACACATCAGTACATTTGCTGGTTTTCATATTTCTCACCACCTTATCCATTTCACATTCACTTACCAACCTAAAACTAAATGAACAAGATGGTTTTGGCATGGAATATAAATAGTATAGTGAATTCTTATTGATACCTTTAACTGATACTGCTGTTACTAACTCAAATATTTTGTCAATGAAGAATGTATTTATCTTCATTAACCAAGAATATCACTCTATGGTTAATTTCTTATGATCATTGTTGCATGCTGACCAAGTATGTATCAATTATTTTGTTTTTAGCCGTATTGTATTTCCTTATGTTATAAATATTCTTGTAATGTATTTTCATTTGTAAATCTCTTGTATCTGGCGGATGCCGTTGAAACAATAATAAATAAATAATATTACTTTGCGTGCTGCATTATTATGTTGCTACTATTTGTTTTTAAATCTATTTATTAGAGCTGTTTACAATTGATTTTTACTAAAAAATGTTTTATAAAGGTTCGTAATGTATTACTATATTAATCTAGATGGGTCTGTCTGTTGAAATAAAATATTTTAAAAAAATAGTTAATTTATATAGTGCAGAAAATAAAGTACCTCGATGATACTGATGGCTTTAGACGCCAGAAGAAATTTTCTTTGCTTGCTTTTGATATTTAGTTGGTTAGGTATCATCTCATCGTTTTGGAACTCATTTATTACTCATTATCATTCGGATTGCATTTAATATGGCTGTTGAAATAGTGGGAAGTAAATTGAATAATTTATTTGTGTGTTCTTAATAATTGGGGTGCAATGTCACAACTGATTTTGTACACAGAATGGGAGGATGCATTGGAATAAATAGGAGTCGCAGTGGTGGGATTAACGGGAGTTCAGAGAATGTATCTCGCCCAAATTCAGGTAAATTGTAGGTTTCTTTCACATTAAATATTATTGTTTACGTAACGTTAAATATAAACTCTTCTTTAACATCATTTTATAATTTATTTGATGACAACGCTAATTTATGTTGTACTTATCAAACAATTCATAGCCTCATTCCAAGTCGGAGCATATTATATTTACTGAGAACCATATAGGCTACTTAATAGGAGATTTTTTTTAGGTGTCCAGTTAGTGAAGTAAAGTTTAGTTTAAAATAGGCATAAGCTAATCTATTTGCGTTTTACGCCAACTTTTAATTTTAATTAAAAGAATGTACTTAGGTTTCACTTTTTCAAATTTAAGTTTATTTTGCCCATTTCCCATTAACGTTGTATCAATTATTTTGTTTTGGTATTGTATTTTATTTATAAATATTTTTAATAACAATTTAATCTTTGAATATTTACAAAAAAGTAAACTAATTAGTTTTTATTTTTAACTATTTTTTTTTAAAACATTATTTATTGAGTGTTTAAATTTTTTTACAAAAAATGTTTTATACAGTTCTATATTTATTACAATAATCAGTTCTTCTTTGAAATAAAAATTTAAGAAATAAAATTTAGTATGGGGCTAGTATTATCTTGTTTCTAGTACGCAGAAGAATTTTTATGTTGTTTTGAATATGGTTGGTCTTATCATCACAATCTTTTATCTTTATATAACTATTATATTGAATTAATATAATATGCTTAATTAGTAAAACATGAAAATTATTTGTGGAAAATTTGATGTCACAATTTTGTCACAGTAAATTGAGAGTCATTAGAATAATAGGATGCAGATGTATTAACGGGAGTAAATTATCTCGTCTTCACTATCGAGTTTACATAATACAAAAAGAACATTTTAGTAGTCTGCATCCTAATTTATTGTCACAGTTTGGTTTGACATGGATCTTGACATAAGAGTTTGGTACCAAAAAAAGTCCACTTTGGCATAATGTTGCTTTGTAATTAATCATCAAGTTATCAATTATGAAAGCAATAACAAGACATATAAACTGTGCAAAAAAATCTTATTTTCACTCTTAAAAGCACTTTCTACAGATCTAACCTTAGATAGCCTACCCAAACTTAAAAAAGCCTATCTTTCACCAAAATATGCAATTTTTCCTAAAATTTGGGTGTCTGGCCTCTGAACAGCCTACTGGAGAAAATTAGCCTTTACAATTTTTTTTGTTTTGTTACTGTAATAGTTTGTGTTGTATGCACTCTACTTATTTACAGTTTGCTGCGAAAGTGATCCAATGATCCAATAGCACTAAACGTGTATGTGTGGTTGGGCCAATAGCACTGTATGTGTATGGGTAGGTGTGTGGGCCAATAGCACTGTACGTGCATGGGTGGGCGGGTGAGTCAATAGCACTGAACGTGTATGGGTGGGCGGGTGGGTCAATACCACAGTACGTGTATTTTTAGGTGGGTCAATGCCACAGTATGTGTATTTATTGGTGGGTCAAAATACTGTACGTGTATGTGTGTCTAATTGGACATTTAGCCTCTACAGTCCAATTACAGAAACGCTGTTTTTGATATTTAACGACCATTTAAAAATATTTTCATTTTTATTTGTTTGTACCATACTCATAAGAGGTTCAAAACTGATTTTTAAAGAAAATACAAAGTTTTATTCCTAAAATAGCCTCAAAAGTTTTAGTATGTCAAAGATTGGGAAATTTCACTTTTTGGAAGCTTGAAAAAACAAAGAAGGGAATAATAGTTCAAACTTTTATTTTTTAGTTAGATGGCATAGCTTAGGCCTACTAACACAAAATAGAGTTTTACCCTAAAAACACGTTTCTTTAATTTTTTATGAATTTTTGAAATTTTAAAATTTTGAAAGTTTGAAGCCCTAAATATCTTATGGGACAGGATATAAACATCTGATTTTTGCACAGCATGTAGATGTATATGATACTAAAGTAAGTAGGAATTTCAAGTTTGATATATGACTCCTGTTATAAATTTTTAAATGTAAAGAAAAACAAAGTATTTTCGCCCATGTTAATATAATTTGAATTATTCAAATGAAGGTGTTATTGAGCTATTGATCAGTTAGTTACAGATGTGTTCTCAATGCATGGACTTATATAGCCTATGTTTAAATATGACACCGAGTTATATAACAAAAACTTTGCTCTTGTTCTAGTTCTTTTAGAACATACTGTAGTTTGAGTCTAAAATGAAATTAATAAGCAATGGTTTATCATGTGCAAGTTGCCTTGACAAAGAGTTTGCTCTTAAAATACAGTACAAGTAAACGTCACACAACACAAATTTATTACAATATAAGTACAAAATGCACAAATATATTACAATACAAGTACAAAATGCACAAATATTATGGTAATTGAGTCATGGTATAAATTGAGTTGTTGAACACCATTTTCCATTCTTTTGTGAATCCCTCTGGTTTGAGGAAGGTGAGCGCGGTTCACCGAAATCGATCACCATAATATACCATAATATTTGTGCATTTTGTACTTGTATTGTAATATATTTGTGCATTTTGTACTTATATTGTAATAAATTTGTGTTGTGTGACGTTTACTTGTACTGTATATGTACCAACACGTATTATGCTAATTAAAAAACTATTTCTTAAAATACTCCAGGAATCTGAAGAAGAAAGGCCATATAATTTGACATTCAAGCAGTGGGTCATAACGTACAGAGCTGAAATGGTTGTAACAATAGTAAAATCCCAGGAGGAATATTTTTGAATCACTAGTAAAAAAAGTTAATCAACCTTAAAAGTCGCCACTATGTCTCCTAAATTCAAAGTCGGAAGTCAGTTTATGAAGGAAAAAAGACAAGACTTTCTGAAAATGAATGCATAGTCTTACTTGACTTTGCAGAATACTTTACTTTTACGGTACAGGATGAAATTCAAAGATACAACTGGGTTAAAGACCAAGCAACTGTGCAACTATTTGTGTTATAAAAATTACAACAGTCAGGTATGCAGTCGTTGCATTTACATGCCTACTTAGTGACTATTTCAAACTCAAAACTTCAGTTGTCCATGCATTTCTAAACCATGTGACAAAGTTTATAAAATAAACAATGCCTAAGGTTAAGAAGCTCATCTATTTTTCAGATAGAAGTAGCAGTCAATATAAAAATAAGAATTTTTTAACCTCTGCTAGACCACAAAATAGATTTTGGATTTGAAGCTGAGTGGCATTTTATTGCTTCCTGCCATGGTAAAAATGCATGCGATTTAGTAGGAGGTACTACAAAACGCGAGGATAGTAAAGCAAGTTTACAATGAGTTACTTCACAACAACACAACATTCCATCTTAATTTTACATACCGTACTTATCTTCATTTGAGTATTCACATTATATTAACATGGCCCAAAAGGGTTTTTTCTTTTGAAAAATCATAACTTTGTTCAAATATCTATTTTAGTATCATATAATATCATATATTTGTACATGTTGTGCAAAAATCAGATTTTCATGTAATATCCCAACTGAGATGTAGGGCTTCAAACTTTCAAAAATTTCATAAATTTCAAAAATTAAAAAAAAAAAAAAAGAAAAGGAAAACAACATTGTTTTTTAAGGCCTTAAAAAAATCCTTCTGTTTTTATGTTAGTTAAGTTTATGCCATCTAACTGAACAAAAAAGTTTTTGGAACCCATCATAAAAATTAACCCCTTCTTCGTTTTTTAATAAGCTTTCAAAAAAGTGAGATTCTCAGTTTTTTTAACCACTAAAAACTTTGGGAGGCTATTTTTTGGGGATAAAAAATTTTTGCAATTAGAAGCTATAAAAATGAGGTATCCAAATTATTGTAAGAAGATATCTTTCCTGAAAAAGAATGGTGCTGTTTCGTTTTGAAAGCTTGTAGCATAATCCAATCCCAGAAGATGATCCATTTAGTGCTAATGTCTGCAAAGCCAAAAATCACCGGATACCTCTGAACAAAAACGACTGCCACGGATAAACGGTGGAAAAAAATGATAAGGGTTCTGTTAAGACACCGACTTGGTATGGGAATTACTTTGACAGGTTTGTTCTAAAATTCAGTGCGCGCAGGTTGTCTCTGCCTCTCGTCTCGTACTGATGGACGTTACAGCCTTGAACCAACATACACTTTGATTTGCAGAACAAAACCACCTCAAAAATATACATACATGGTAGAGTTAGTAATCCCAACTCTTTGAAAGTGTTTTTGCATGATTCTCTGTATTTCAATCCACAAATATTCTGATGGCTTTCTTTTGAAGTCTGAAGACACGTTCTAGGTTTTGCTTCGAACAACTACCCCATAATCGTAAACCATACACAAGATGTGTATGTATAACGCCATAATATGCCATTTTTAGAATAGGACGGGAACAATACTGTGCAAGGTTACGTAAAGCAAAAATACCAGAGGCAACCTTCGAACAAACATGTTCTACGTACTCATTCCAGGTCAGCCCTCGATCAAGGTGCATTCCCAGGAACTTAGTAGAATCTGTGGTTTCTAAGACAACATCATATACTAGCACAACGGGTAAGTATTCTGATTGTTGATTCCTGAGCCGAAACTAATAACATTGGATTTTGAAATATTTTTTTTAGATTGATTTGAGAGAAAGACTGGATACACGAGTTCAAATCCAGAAAAGAGTTTATTTCTAAACTATCCAAAGTTTTTGATTTCATACAGAGAGTTGTGTCATTTGCATACTGAACTATCTTTCCATGTTGAAGCTATTGGTTTAGATGGTTGACATACACTAAAAATGACACTGGCCCAAGTATAGATCCCTGCGGGACTCCATGGACAGCTTTAACCGTGGAAGACACGACATGCGAAATCTGCACACATTGGTCTCGGTCATTCAGATAGGATTCAATCCATTTCTGCGGCAGACCACGGATGCCGCATTCCTCCAGGTGTTGTAATAAAGTTTGGTGGTGTACACAATCAAAAGCTTAAGAGAGATCGAGGAAAATGCTGAACACTTGTTCTCGTCTCCAATCCATCGATGACATATTCCATTAGATTTAAGACAGCATCGATTGTACATCTGGTGTTCCGAAATCCGAATTGATACATGCTTATAATGCCAAAGAACCTGTCAAAGAAACTTTGCAATTGGTTCAAAAAGAGTTTTTCGAAAACTTTACTTAGTACAGGTAGTATTGAAATCGGTCGATAATTACACACTTGAAGTGGATAATTTTTTTAAAGGGGGTGGGGGTGACTTTCGCTGTTTTAAGAAAAGATGGGAATCTTCCTTCTTGAAAAGAAAAGTTGATTAAATTTGTAAGTGGAACTAACATAGGCTGGTAAATCTGTTTCAACGCCTAAGGAGATATTCCATTTATATCACATAATTTCTTTCTTCTTAGTCCACGTATCACCCCTGCCCTTCATGGCGAACAGGGGTCAAAGCCATGGATGTTAAAGGCTTATAAGGGTTATGAACTCATGAATGTCGTCCAGATTTTGGTGGATCATCACCTGCTACAGTAGCAAAGAATCGATTAAACTCGTTAGCCACATCTATCGGTAGATCTATTGTCTTATTATCCAATTGGAGCGATATGTTGTTTGTATTTTTAACATTCCCTGATTTTACGATATTATTAATTATCTTCTAAGCTGTTTTTGAAATGCTATCAGATTCCGCCAGCGACCTATTGATTTTATAGGCTTTTGCAGCTCGTATGACACGTTTGTACGTTTGTTTATATGTTATAAAAAATTGTTTAAACTGTTCATTTCTAGTTGTATATTGTATGATAAAAATGTAGTTTATCTCTTGACTTAAGAATACCCTTTGTGACCCAGTTCCTTTTTTTAAATTGGTATTTTGTTTTATTTTCAAATTAACAAAACGAATCTAGGTGATAGTTTATACAATTTTGGAAGGCTTCAAACATGCTATCGGGTCTCTCATAATTATGTAAAAAGTCCCATGAAACTTTTGATAGCTTGTCATTTAAAAGTTTAATGTTTTGGGGCTGAACAGCCCTCTGGATCATAAAGGTGGGGGATCAAATTGCCGTGTACATTCTTTGATTTCGACCACCTGAGCAAAATGATCATAGATGGCAACGTCCAACAGGGACACCAAGACATCTGCAATATTTGTGACGACGTTGTCGATGGCTGTACTCGAATGCATAGTTACCCTGGTTGGTGAGTCTATTGACCATCTCAGCCCATATGTGCTGAGAACATCACGAAACCGCTTAGTATGGGGATTCGTGTCATCAATGATGTTGATATGAAAGTCACCAATATAAACAAACTTAAATTGTTTGGAAATTATAAAATTTAAAAGCAAATCAAATTTTTGAAAAAAAGAATTTATACATCCATTAGGTGATCTGTATAAACCTAAAACTACTAATTCTCCATGTGATTCAGAAGTAATTTTAATGACTTTTACTACAAAGTCCAAATTAGTATTTTCAGGAGTTTTAAACAATGAAAATTTCATTTGAGGTCTTACAAATATTGCAACACCTCCACCTCTAAGAACAATTCGTTGGAAAAACGTTGCCATATATAATTGTCAATTTTGAATGAGTTGATTGTGTCATCGAGGAAACCGTGTTCAGACACAACAAAGATGTCTGGCTTCAACTCATTACACAATAGTGTGAGTTCGTCAACCTTATTTGTAGCAGATTGCGTATTTAAATGTAAAATTTTGAATTTTGATAAATGTAGAGGCGAACTTTCATTTTTACAAGGCTTCGGAAAGCTTTTTGTGGACTTAAGTGATGCTGAAGACAACCCTACTCTATCTGCAGATCTGGCTGAATATTTATGTTTTTTGAATTTCTTACAAAATGACATTCATGATCTATTACTGTATTTCCGCCAGAAATTGAGTCTTTTGCAGAGCTTTTACATCGGCCGACACTGGAAGTGGGTTGGTAGAACTGTGAATAACGGAGGACTTCTTATTAGGTGACTGGGAGAGGGCGGCAGAGTATGAGTCGTATGGTAAGGTAATAGGAGAGCACGATGACACAGGCGTTGAAACTAACACTTCAGTACCTTGAGTAGACAGAGGAGCCATTTGTGAAAGATTTTGGACAATGAGATCCGTCAGTAGTTTTTTCCCTTGAGGTCGGAGGTGGATCCCATGGGGAGTATAGTGGCGACGCCTGATTCCAATGATGTCTAATGTCTCAACATCCTTGTACCGACTTCACAGTTCCACCATGTAATGATTGGCGCGGGAAGTAATATGATGGACAGGACTGTTGAGAGGCAAATCATACCGTGGAGGTAGAGGTACGAGTACCAGACTTGATGTTTTGCAGCACTTTTCGATTACATTCCTCAGCTGACTGAAGATGACATTCAGCCATGCCATTCGTGCCTGCAACTAAGACATAGCAGTGGCTGGGTGAGGGTGCTGAGTCATAAAAAAAAAAAAAAAAACAAGTGGATTACTTCTGACTTGCAACGTGAAAGTGATCATATAAACTTTTTAAAGACCCTTCCTCCAACAGTTGAAATCAATCAATCATAAATGAAAAAGTAAGTGCTTTTAAAAAACGTCTTAATGACAAGAAAAGGTCTTTTCATGATGACAAAATTCTAAACTCTCAAAATCGTTCTAAAACAATTTGGGAAACTGTCAATAATAACATTACATTTAAATCACCAAGGATAAATGAAGATATTGAACTTATAGTAAATAATGCACTGGTAAAAAATTGTAGTGATTTAGATGAGGAGTTAAACATATATTTCTCAAAACTGGGATTGCATGCGTTGTCTGGTACCAGTAAATCGTCGGATTTTCATAAAAATATACTATCACCAAGAGGAAGTCTCTACCTATCTGAGGTTTCTGTTTCAGATGTTGAGAAAGTGGTGAAGCAGTTAAAGAAAACTAACTAAGATGAGATCCCCTGTTCTTTGTTGAGGAGGTGTTTTCCCTATATTCGCCATATTTTTACTCATCTTTGTAATTCATGTATTAAAGGTGGAGTATTCCCAAAACCATTCAAGCTGAGTAAAGTCATTCCTTTATTCAAATCTGGAAATAGACGTTTACCAGAAAACTACAGGCCCATTTCAATTCTATCTTCATTTTCTAAAGTCTTTGAATTACTACTATGTCACAAGCTTGTACATTTCTGAGATACTAATAATATAATATCTATCCAACAGCATGGCTTCCGAAAGGGTAAATCTACGTCTTCAGCAATTTTTAGTTTTCTCAATGACCTCACACACTCTTTAGACAAAGGCCATCAATCCCTTGGTATTTTCTGTGACTAGAGTAAAGCGTTTGACTCCGTAAATCATAATATTCGACTTCAAAAACTTGAAAAATATGGTGTGCATGCACTCAAATTGTTTCAAGCCTACATTTCAGATTGGAGTCAAACTGTTCAGATCCAGTCAGGTCATCAAACCATCTATTCTCCTTATAGATCGATTACGTGTGGAGGACCCCAGGGTTCTATTCTTGGCCCTGTCCTATTTCTAATATATATAAATGATCTCCCAAAAATTTCAAGTGATCTAAATATAATTATGTTTGCTGACGATTGTTCTGTTTTTATTTCTGATAAATCTCCAAACTCTGTTACTTCAATTGCCAATCATCAGCTTGATATTATTAACAAATGGTTTTCTGCAAATAAACTTAAAATGAATATCAATAAAACTAATTTCATTAACTTTCACCTGAGTAATTCCAAAAGGTCACAAAACCAAGTCAAAATTAAAGTGGGAAATGATGAAGCCAAACAAGAGTCATCTGTCAAATTCCTTGGAGTTCATATTGATCAGAACCTAAATTGGAACAGTCACGTTGAGAACGTTTGTAAGAAGCTCCGAAGTATTTGTTTTGTTCTTAGCCGTTTGGCCATGGTTTGCAGTCATGAGGTCCTGCGTACTGTATATTTCTCACATTCATAATCAATTTTACGACATGGTATTATATTTTGGGGCCCTTCAAGTGTGACAAACTTTAATAGAGTTTTCATTCTCCAGAAATGGTGTCTGAGAGTAATGAGTAATAGGAGAAGATTTGATTCCTGCAGGTCTATTCGGAGAGTTGGGAATCTTGACGCTGGCTGGTATTATTGGTTATGAAGCGTGTATTTTCGTGAGGCAGCATTCACATAACTTTATTACAAATGGCACTTTTCATAAATACCCAATTAGAAATAGGAACATGTTTTCCATCTTGGAACATTCTACTTCTGTGTTTGAGAGAGGCCCATACCATATTTGTATTAGTATTTATAATAAATTGCCACTTAACATCAAGGTTGAGGAAAAGCTACCATTATTTAAAAAAAAGTAAAAACTCATTTTCTTGATAAATGTTATTATAATTTAAGTGACTTGCTGTAGTTTATATCAATTTTAATTTATTTTTAGTTTTTTAGTATTAGTCATGACGTGTTTATAACATATCTGTAATTGTTTTAAACGAATAAAGATGAAATTAAAGGTTGGTGCTATGTTCAAAAGACTCGCACCGGCTTACATTCACTGCGGATGTGAGTAATGTCATGAGTTTTCTTAAGCATAAGGGAAGGAAGATTGCGAGCGTGGCTGTCGCCAAGGAAAGTCACGTTCTTGAAGGGAAAGACTGTTGTATTTGAAAGTTCATTAACTCTTGGTGCACTCAAAACTCAATGAGGTTTTTTGTTTCTCCTTAATATTACTATTATTCCTGTTGAGCTTATTATTTTTTTTTTTCTCCTGCTTCAAACAGTGGTAAAGCCTTTAACATCTTCATCTATAATATGTTCTAGTGGCCCATAAGAGTTGTGTGCCAATGGAAGTCCGTCAACTTTTGTACCAGGATTGTTAGAGCGAGAATTAATATTGGCCTGGTTATTTATATTATTCATTTTATTTTTCAGCTGGCTATTTTCTCTTTGTAATGTTTCAATTTTGTTTTGACTGGATATAAGTTCCTGGTCTTTCTCATGTAGTTTTATTAAGAACTTTTTTCTTTACTATGTAAATTATATTTTAGTTGATTATTATCTTCCTTGAGAGACCTAATAGAGTCAATCATATTTCGAGTTGTGTCTTGCAAAATTTCATATTTTACAATCACTTCCCTGTAAGATTCAACTGTCGATTCTAGTTCTTTTATTTTAACTAAGTATTTGTCCAATGTTTCGTGTAAGTCATGGTTTTTCATAGTCAGGTCGTCAGAGAAGAGTGGAAATGATAATTCACATTGAATGTCACGATCACATTTTAATATTAGACAATAGACAATAGACAATAGACAAAAATTCTTTATTTGTTGAGTACAAACTAGTACATTAAATAGTGTCAGTCTTACTACTAATTACATAAGGATCCTTATGTTAAAAAAACTAGAGTTTGATAATAACTAAGTTAAATATCAAACACAACAGGTTAGAAATTCTGATAAAGCATAGTGGGGATTTGTCACCAGGAATGTTCTTAGATTCTTCTTAAATTTTTTAATTTCTGGTTCCTTTTTAATATCAATAGGCAAAGCTGTAAAGAATTTACTTCCCATTTGAGAGGGCTTTTTGTTAAAGAAAGCTAAATTGTGTTTAGATATATTGATATCATTTTTCCCCCTTGTGTTATAGGAATGTATATCTGATTTAAAAATTAAATCATTAGGGTTGTTCTTTATGTACAATATACAGTCAAATATGTATTGGTCATAAACTGTTAGAATTTCAAGTGAGGTAAAATGCTTTCTTACATGATCATCATGTTTAAGTTTTAACATTATCCTTATAGCTTGTTTTTGTAATAATAGTAATTTGTTCAAGTTATAATTACATGTTCCCCCATACACACACAAACCATAAGCTAAGTGAGCATGAATTTGAGCGTAGTAAATAGATTTTAAAGTAGGGAGATTGCATAAAAATGACATATGTTTAAAGGTATACAGTCCTGAGTGTATTTTTGTAAGTATTTTTTTTCTTTTTTTGTTCTTTTTTTGTAAGTATATTTTTTTTTTTCAATGTCATTGTACATGTACAGGTGGGCGGGTGGGTCAATACCACTCTACGTGTATGGGTGGGCGGGTGGGTCAATGCCATTGTAAGTGTATTTTTATTTTTTTATTTATTTATTCATAAGACGCCGATCGTCAAGATATGGGCGAGTATGGATTTCGATTGAGTGTGATGAGTGTAGATGAGCGAATGTAGTCATTGTTACAAACTAAGGCCGACTATTCCTTAGTTTATAGGTGGGCGGGTTAGGTTAGGTTAGGTTATTGTGTAGATTTAGTCAAAGACGCATTGGTAGTAAATATTTTGTCCGTATATTGGAGTAAACGAAAATCTGATTCAATTGTATGGTCCAATATGAGTTTCCTTTCTTCTTTAAGCGAATTTAGCTCTAATCTGAGATTAAGGTTCTCCTCTTCCAGTTCACAGGGGGTACAGGTGTTGCCAGGGTGTCGGGTGGTATAGGTGGTTTGGCAGAGCGCGGTGTAGACAAGCTAGGTGCCGCGGTGCGGGACATATCCGACTCAGCCGCAGGGGTCACGCTTGGTGTACTTCTCTGCTGTGAAGTTAGGGTTCTCATCGTTACTGGATAAGGTCCAGAGTGGTTGTTGTTTGCTGGTAGAATGGTTACTTTATTTGCATCGGTCTTAACACTAGCCCGACATTTACTACCTAGACATTGCCAGATGATATCACCTTTCTTTACTGAATAGCTTCCTCAGCTTAAGTATTTATTATTAAGATACAGAATATGAGGCTTTCCATTCTTTGTATATTCAACTTCAGGTGACATTTTATTCATTATTAACTATTTAATAATTATTCATTAATGTATTTAATTTTTAAAATAATTCCTTGACGTAAATTAAATAAAATACATATTGAATTACTAATTGAATGAGCAAAGAGTATTAGGCAGTCTTGAGAATCGAACCAGTGATCTTCTTATCATGATATCTGCATTCTTCCAGTGTGCTATTGCGATGTTAGAGATAAGGTGGTTGGTTCTGGATCGTGAGTCGCTTATCTTGAACTGGAACCAGCGTAACCATGTGTGTCCCACCGGCTCTATTCCTTAGTTCTAACCTCAAAGTTATGCTCGACGTTAATATTAGAATACTGCACCTGAGACATTTCTCACTATGCACACTATGTAGTAACATTGATCTCAAAACTAAGTTAGGGATGATATTATTGTAATAAAATAAATTATACTAAAGTAAAGCCGGAGCGATGTAAAGCGCTTTTATTGAACTTACTAC
Organism: Stictocephala bisonia; assembly: GCA_035578905.1. Taxonomy (NCBI): domain Eukaryota; kingdom Metazoa; phylum Arthropoda; class Insecta; order Hemiptera; family Membracidae; genus Stictocephala; species Stictocephala bisonia. Next base: position 96,825 of record JAQJVL010000169.1, read on the forward strand.
TCGAGTCAACCTCGAGTTTTTTTCTTATATTCTTATATTTATCTCCTTTTTTATATAGTGGTATTATCACACTCTCTTGCCACTCCATTGGCATAACTTCCATTCTTCAAATTTTCAATATCATCGTATGTAGGCAGTTCATTATTTTAATACCACCACTTTTGATTATTTCAATAGGTATTCCATCTTCCCCTGGTGCCTTCCCATTTTTTAATATTTTTATCACTTTCTCAATTTCCTCTTTAGTTGGTTCTAAAACAGCTTCCTGATTTACACCCTCTATGTTCACCTCTTGTTCATCTTCTACGTTGAAGTCTTCAAAGTAGTTCTTCCATCTTTGAAGTATTTTAGATGTTTCCATTACTGCATTTCCATCTTTGTTTTTCACTGCCATTACTTTAGGACTGTTTATTTGTTTATTTGCATTAATTGTACATTATCATTGAGATAAGAACCGAGTCAGAAATACAGTAAAGTGTTGAAAATTGTAGAAATTACAATATGTTAATTGATTCAAATGTTAACAAAATTATAAATACAGTGAATTTATAGAATTTGTTAGTTGTCGTATTAAAAGATATTATGTTATGTTGCTGTTGTCAGTCCTTTCATAAAATTCATGTAAGCTATAGAAGGGGTGCTCCAGCAGCCATAGCTTCAGTCGTCGGGCAAACTGTAGACTGTCAACCTTCTTCAACTTCTCTGGTAGAGTGTTCCACAGTTTTGCTCCCGCATAGCTTGGCTTCTTCTCTGCGGCAGCGAGGCGGTCTATAGGTAGTTGGTAGTTTGCGGCATGCCGGGGTGATAGTTGTGATTTTGTTTACCGTTTCTTGCAGTGTGGGGTGATTTAGTGTGGAGGTACGTCACAGATTCCAGGATGTAAAGGTTTATTACTGTGAGTATATTCAGATCTTTAAAGGTTTGCCTGCATGATTCTCTAGACTAGAGGTTTCCAAGGATTCTGGTTGCTTTCTTTTGGTGGAGAAGAAGCCGCCGCAGATTGCCTATTGAACTGCCTCCCCAGATAGTGATTCCATATTGAATATGAGATTCGTAGAGGGCAAAGTATGCAGTTTTGGCAGTTATTGTGTCACTTATGGTCTTTGTTCTTCTTATAACATAAAGTGCTGTGCTGAGCTTTTTGTGCAGAGAATCTAAGTGGCTAGTCCATGTAAGGCAGTCATCTATTGTCACATCTAGATACTTAGAGGTGGTGGTTTCCTCTAGGTCAGGTATTCTTCCACTGATTTCTCTGTTTCTGCCGAAGACCAGCTGCTTGGTTTTACTTTGGTTGATGATGAGATCATTGTCTTGGCAGTACTGAATCGCCATATTAAATGCAGTGTAGGCAGCTACATTGAATTGGTCTGGTGTTTTATTGCTCAGTAGAAGCACCGTGTCATCAGCATACATAATTGTATTGCTGTAGTTTTGCATATACCTGGGGAAGTCATTTGTGAATAAGTTAAATAGAACTGGACCCAGCACTGAGCCTTGTGGTACGCCTCTGTTGGTGTTTTGAGGCGCTGACTTAATTTGCCGTGTTAGGCCGTTGCTAGTGTTGCTTACTTCTACCACTTGGCTTCGACCTGTCAAGTAACTTTAAAGCTAGTCATACGACAGTCCTCGGATTCCAAAAGTCTTCAGTTTTGCCAAAAGGTGGTCATGGCTGAGACAGTCGAAGGCTTTGCTGTAGTCCAGCATGATAGCAGTCGCAGTGTTGCCTTTCTCAAGTTGGTCTATTAAGAGTTGAGTCAAGCTAGTGAGAGCAGTTATTGTGGATTTGCCTGTCAGAAAACCATGTTGTTGAGTTTTTAAAAGCTGGTTAAGAGATAAATGATTCATGAGTCGGTTCAGTACTAACTTCTCTATTACTTTGGAGAATGTGGGTATCAATGAGATAGGGCGGTAGTTGGCTGCTTGGGTGGTGCATCCCTGTTTGAATTTGGGGTAGACTGTTGCTAGTTTCAGTGCAGATGGGAATGTACCGAATAGGAGATCCAACTCTTGTTTAGTTGTAGGGGTTAGTACAAGATTTGGAATGTTAAAATTGACATCTGGTACTGTTTGTTGTTCATTGGTTTGTTTGCTATTCGGAATAATTTCTTTGGCTGCATTTGTGAAGAATATATTAAGATGGTTACTATCTTTACTGGGTCTTTCTATAGGCAAAGACTTTTCTGCTTTCGATATTCTTTCTGAGTTAATCAGCTGCCATAACGCTTTTGACTTGTTTTCTGCCTCTGCCACTGCTGCTATGTGGTCTTGGCGTTTCAGGTACTATAATTGTAGGTCATATTGTTTTTTTGACTGGGCTACTCTCCTTTTGTCCTCATCATTTCCAGTAGTATTAAAGAAGTCTTGCGCTTCAATTAACTGTTTCCTCAGCTGAGGTATTATTGGATTGTGGAGAGTTTTTCTTCTCTTTTTAGACTTCCTATTTTGTTGTACTATGGGGCATGCGAGGTCGATGGCATGAGAGAGTGTAGTGGTGAAGTTGTTTTAGGACTCTTCTACATCTTTTAGTTCATAGACTGTCGGCCAATTATCCATACTGAGAGCAGTTTTTAACATATTAATATTTCTAGTACTCATGTTTCTGTGTTCAATGGAAGGTGTAGGAGGTGGAGTGTATTCCCATTCAATGTTACACAGCAGGCCTGTGTGATCTGAAAATGTGGACTGTAACCTCTCTAAAAAAATCTCACAGTTCTGTGAAATTTCTATAGTGTTATTCACTGTTAAATCTTGTTCTGCCTTTGTTAGTTTATTATTTATAAATTTTCTTTTTTCTTTTATAAATTATATATATTTGTATTACAGTTGATGCCAATTCAATATAAATTTCCATGCTCACATCGATAAAGTATAAAAAAAATTAAGCAGAATATTTTGCTGTGTCGATTACTAACTTATTTTAGATATACAATCTTGTGTTTAGCATATTATGGTTGTCTCTATCCATACATAGTGTATGCCATTATTATTATTTGGGAATGATAATATAAGTTATCTGGATTATTGAGAAAATAACATTGTATTTGTTTGAGTACAATCACCTGATATAACTTAGAAAGTCAAATGTGCACTAAAACTGTGATATACCTATATACTTACTCTTACTCCTGTGGCCACACAAATCCAAGGTGACTTGGCCTCGTCAACAAGTTGCCTTTACAGTCCTCTATCCTCTGCCATCTCGTTGTGTCCACTAAGACTTCTCACATCCTGTTCCACTTAGTCATCCCATCTTATTCTTGGTCGTCCTAGAAGTCGCCTTCCTACTGGTTTCCCCATCCATACCCTTCTTATCATTTTTTCTTCTTCCCTTCTTCTCACATGACCAAGCCATCTTATTATTCTGCTTCTAACCACCGCCACAATATCAGATCTTTTGTACAGTTCTCTAAGCTCTCTGTTCATTTTCATTCTTCACACTCCTGATTCATAGGTAGGTCCATATATTCTTCTTAAAATTTTGTTTCCAAATGTAATCAATCTTTTGTTTTGTTTTACATTGTTAGGGTCCACAATAAAAGTCAGATCCATACAATAAAACTGGTTGTACATTAGCTATATACATTCTTATTTTTGTGGGTCGACAGTGGTTTACTTTTGAATAGCTTTAGGAGACTCCAGTAGCATCTATTTGTATTTCTTCTTCCATTTTATGTTGGCTAGTCAAAGTAACTCCCAGATACTTGAACTCTTCAGTAGCTAAAATTTGTAATCCATTACGTCCAGTTTTGAGTTGATTGGCTCTGCCCGTCTCCCTGGCTCTGCCTGTCTCCCTATCTTCATATATTTAGTCTTTTCCTCATTCACTTGAAGACCTACTTTGTTGACTTCTTTTAACAGGACACCTGCTAACATTTTTAGATCACTTTTACTATAAATATATATATAATATAAAGTTAAAATTAGGGCTACTTACGTATTTTAGGTTGTAATAAAATTAAACTGAATTTAATTTTATTACAACCTAATATATATATATATTTTTTTTTTATTTTGTTAGCCATCATTCACAAACACATGATTTTTTATGATGGCTCTGTGATAAATAACAAAACAAAAAGCTTGGTTTATTTTGAAAATTCTTCTCAACATTTCTTTCAAAGTCATTGTTAAACATTTTCTTGTAAAGATTAGTTTTTTAATTGTAGTTTAGTAAATACTTTTTGCTTCACTTAAATGGTGTTTAGGAAGTACAAGAAAGAATCATCCGTTGTGCCATGAAACAATACGCTGGAAATCTGATGTGCCATTAACCGAAGGCCAGCTAAGAAGTAAAAGAGATGAGTTTTGGGACACAGCACCAGCATTTGAGGGCCGTAAAGAAATATGGGATGCCCTGCGGGCAGCTGCGGTAGCAGCGGAGTCATTAGACTTCATACTGGCACAAGCCATACTTGATGGAGCTAACATATCAGTTCCTAATGGTAAGCCTATTAATGTAAAACTCTTAACTTTATTTTATTTTTAGCAGTACAAGAAATAACATTATTCTTACTTGATATGTATAAAAATATCTTCCTACAATGTATCAGTTTTGTATGACTGATTTTTGTAAGCATATCTAGTTAAACACTCTGTCCTACAGAATAGGCCTACACGTCATATAGTTTATCAACATGTTCTTTACTATTATTTAATAATAATGTTATTTTCCCATTCATTTTTTATGACATACTTAAACATAGTTTCATATAAGACCATTGAGTGGAAGCTTTGTTGAAATTGGAAAAAAACAGTTTCTGTCAATTGTTAGTTTGAGTTGTCTTATTACTACATAATATAAGGGCACATTTGGTTTGTTTACTTTCTTTATGATTTAGTCAATTGTCCTGCCAAAATGGTATTCATGTAGGTAGGTTGATGGTTTAAAACCTTTTTTTTCATGCAGAGCTGTAATGTGGTTGAAGAGTGTAGAGTCAAGTGTGTACACGTACTCATACATCTATGGACTATGGATGTTACTTTTTTTTTACTTTAAGGTACTATTCTTGGATATGTTTCATACTTAATATTGTATTACTGTATACTAGTTTTTTGTTTTCAGAAAACAACATTGAGTCCTAAATCAAAGCCTAAAAGGTGTTATCTTTTTTTTTAATGTTTAATGTGAAGGAGTCAATGAAAATCACTAACTTGTAGATTATTCTAAAGTAGTTTTATGTTACTTAACCCTTTGGACCCCAGCCGCCGATATACCGTCGGTAGATTTTACTACCTAAAAACCCCAGGCCGCCGATACATCGTCGGTAAAAATATTCTGAAAAATACCAGCCGACGGTATATCGTCGGTGAGATACTAGCGATTATAATTAGCTTTTTGTGGTTTTTCTTTAAAACAATTAACGTGTATTATGTTCTGTACTTCATTGTGAATCCATATATTTTAATAGCGAAGCATTAATTTGACTCATGTCTGTATACTCGATAGGATACAAACAGCTGACAGTGTAACGCGCCAAACCACCAGCCACAGTTTGCCGTGCTGGGCAGTGTCACGTCAGCCGTGTGGCGAGCTGTGCTGTGCGAGGTTATGTTATTGTTTACGTGTTAGTTATTGTTGTATATTGTAAATATTATTTTCGTTACTTATAAGAAAGGAAGGAAACGGTCCAGAACCGTTTGTATTGGCTGCAAGGAAGGGTGTCACGCCCAGTGCTTGGCTAAGCATATTTGCTCCAATAATTAGACCACCTTACAAGTAAATGGAAAAATGTAAATAGGCTGTAAATAATGTTTTTTTATCTTTTTATATAGTTCATCTTGTTACAACAACAATATAATGATTTGGTAAGTCAAATATCTACTTATTATTTTATATGGTATAGTTATGTAAAAAATGTCATTTTTCAGGTTCCGTATCAAAATGAAAAAAATTTATATAGCATAATTATTTTTTACTGTAGGAAGCTGAAATTTTGTACGCAGGTTGCCAATAATATTCTAAAAAAAATAGACATATTTCCCACGAATAAAATATTCTTCTTTTTTTTTAATTCAAACATAATTTTTTTATTTAAATGTATATATTTCTACATGTACATTTATAAATATATATACATTTTCAGTAATAATGATGAAAATTATATTTTTTATTTGTAATCTATCTATTTCTGAACAATTTGGTATATAAAACATATTAATAGCTCAAACACTTATGATTATATGAATTTTTTTCATAAACGTTGCAAAAAGAGTGAAATTCGCCTGGGGTTTTTGGCATGTTCCATGTATAAGTGGACTTAGTAAAAATTTTAACCAATCTAATTTTTGGGTCTGGGGTTCAAAGGGTTAATGAAAGTAAGAGAGCATGAAATGCACTCATAGTATATCTTGAAATCATGTATAACTATACAAATTATTTTCGATCAACTTAACTTAAATTTGGATAAGTAAAACAGCAGCACACTAAAAACTCTTCAGCGGCAAGGGTTTTTTGACTTATTTGGAGGCATCAAGCAAAAACTTTCATACAAACAATATAGTAAGTTTATCAACACCATATCATGTTTTATATAGTTGTATCCAGCACTAAATGGCCATTCTTTTGATACTAAGCATGTAAAATAATATTAATTTATAACAATTAACAAAATTGTAAACTTTACGTTCCTGAAAATGTAAATTTCAAAAGGTTGCTTCTAAACAAAATATACACAGTTTTTTACCTAAATATATAAAATATAAAAATTAGCAGTAAATTATTTATCTACGTATAAAAGTAAAATAATGTCTAGTACTCATAAGTGTTCTTGAGTTACAGGTGAGATAGTACGCTTACGTCAAATGTTCAAAAATGTACATGGGTAATTTAAAGTAAATAAAAAAAAATTGAAAACATAACAATATCCCAATTTTTAAATTCTATCTTATAGTAAATGACCTGAATAAAAATAAAATATGCATGGTTTACTGGAATAGTTATATATATATTAGTTTTTTTTTTTTAAATAAATGTTTGAAATGAACGTTATTATTTGAGTGATCAAAATTTACATAAAAATTATCATTTTCAAACAAATATAAAAAAATTAAAGTATTTAGTACAAAATTCAAGGTACACAAAATATTGCAAATGTATTTTAGATTTAGAATATATAAATATTTTTGTGGGCATAAGGAATAATTGTCTACAGGGTCGTGGTAATCATAAAATGTACCAATTCCCAAGCGTCACCATTATTCAAAATCAATATATTCTGATATGACTACCAAGAGAGTTTTTGAAATATATTATAATGTAATAAAATGTATTTTTATAAAGTAATGATAACATAGATAAATAAATAAATAAAATGTTATTGTCATTAAGCAACAAACATGAGCAATAGATGTTAACTTAAACTAATTATTGGCTAAATTATACAATGATACAGTTGAGCATTTCACAAATCAATCATATCATACAGATGAAAACATTTCAATATTTAAATAACAATAAATTTTAAACACTAACAAATAAACCAGTTTACAAGTATAAAATTACATTAACACCTGTGTATACAAAAATCTCTATAAACAAAAAATTTTTATATTAATAATTACAATGTATTTCAATTTAAAAAATAAATATGACAATACAAAAGCAAACCTCTAGTTATTATAGTAGAAGTTATAGTGTACATTATTGAAACAAGTTTAATAATCAAATAAATAAATATACAAATATTCAAGGAACCTAAAACTATATATCCACAACTATACTATGATGAAAGAATTCACTAAGAGAATACATTGGGGTTGCTACTAACCACCTGAGTAATTTAATTTTGAATCTATCCTTCCTTTATTAAATTTGGTGGTAATTTATTTTACATTTTCAGTCCAATAAAATCATAGCTATTCTGGGACTTTGAAAAGGTATATTTAAATTATTTTTATTTCTTGTTGCATGGGAATGTATATCATGCCTAAGTATTTTGTGCACATTAGTTTTTACATGAATTAAAACTTTGTATACATACAAATTTATGACTGTTAAAATTCTTAATTTAATAAATAAAGGCCTGCAATCGTCTAATGTACCTGATCCAGATATTGTCCTTATAGCCTTTTTCTGTAATAATAATACACTATATACATAACAACAATTACTCCAAAACAAGATACTATACAAAACTACAATTTGAAAAAAAAAACAAGTATGATGACCTTACATAGCTTTCAGGAACATGATTGTTAAGATTTGTTAATAATTAAATTACTCTCGATCTAGTTTACTGGTAACATAATCAACGTGGGGCTTCCATGACAACTTGTTATCTACAGTATATATACACCTAAAAACTTAACACTACTTAACATATTTTCTGCTGGAATATCTCTTAAGCTAAAAACTATTTGAGGGTTTTACTATCATTTAATAGGAAACCATTTGCCCTAAACCAAGTTGCAGCTTCAGCTAATGTATGTAGTATAGAGGTTGAGAGTGTTTGGAAGTCTATGTTTGCATCAAGGAAGGTAGTGTCATCTGCGTACAATAGTGACTGAACTCTTATTATAGATGGAAGATCAATAATCATGAAAGTAAATATGACTGGTCCAAGGACCGAACCCTGTGGAACATCAAATTTAACTATTTCTACTTCAGACTTATTTTTACTGATAGAAACTATTTGTTTACGATTGGATAAATATGACTTTACTAACTTAATGCTCACAAAAATCATACCATAATGCCTAAGTTTATTCAACAGAATTGTGTGGCCAACACAATCAAATGCTTTACTCAGTTCAAGCATTGTGAATAATTTATAATGTGTTGCTCACTTAAATAATTACAAATTTTGCAATTTTATTAAAGCTCTTTGAAAATACAGGAACCAATGATATTGATTGGAAGCTTGATGCACAACTTTTTAGTCCTTTTTATAAACAGGAATCACTCTACACAATTTAAGTTTATTTGGAAATACTCCTTTTTTTGGAAATATAGTTTTTGGTGTAAGTAAATGATTTTGAAATTGTTACAATCAAAAGTTAAAAACATGCAAAATCTTTGGAATGTCATAGTCTTTGGATTATCTAGTTTTTTATAGTTAGATGAATGTATTTGTTATGTTATGTAGATTTATAAATAACTAAAACTAAGTTTACTTCTACAAATGTAATGAGGACACATAGTTTTCACCAAAATACCACTCAATGTGTACACAATTACACCTGGCTTAAATAATATTTTCTTGTGATTATATTTTTAGTTGATTGAATGTGGCTTATTTACATGGATTATTTGTTAAAGGTTTCTTAACTGAGTGTTACGATGAATTGGGAACTCGTTACCAGGTGCCTGTCTATTGCCTCTCCTACCCCATAAACATTGTTAAGGAAGATAATGGCAGGGAATCACCTATTGAGAGCACTGGTGAGCTAGAATAGCATATTTATTCATTATTATTCATTAGTAAGACCCGATCATCAAGGTTTGGGTGAATATGAGGTGACGAATGAGTTTGATGAACGAGTGTAGTCGTTGTTACTATCTAAGGTTGACTGTTCTTCAGAAAGAGCAATTTATTAATAGCCCAATACCAAGAGAAACTGAGGAACCTACAGCTTTACGTGGAATCTGAATGCAGTTGTTCTGATTTTCAACTAACTGACAAGTCTGACACTCAGTTCCCTTCCCTACACAACATCTAAACCTTGACGCCTCAGACTTCTCTAGTAGTGTCCACGTCGATGACAACCATTGGGCGGATGCTGTATTGGTATTAAGGGGACCAAGCATAGAACCTATCGCTTATAATTTCCTTAATACTTTGTCCCGAAGTAGCTGGGTTACAGAACTGCGCCACTAGTGCCGACTATTATTTTTATAAAAGTTGTTGAGTAGTAACATTTTAGAGTATTAATTTCAACTGAAAAAATGCAGAATGTTCAATTTCATTTTCTATGATTATGATAGTAGACCATTACAATACAACTCCATTCTATCTAGCAAAGGGCAAAATTAAATATTTTATAAAAACTCATCTCCAAATTACCTTATAAAATGAAATAAAAAACAAATCATTGGGATTTAAGTGATATTTCCTGAGAAAAAATGCTGTTGCCGCTTTTCGTTTGAAATCAGGACATGACGGCCTTGAAAAATATCTTCATCACTGGAATATATAAAAATCCAAATTGTGTTTTTTGTAAATCATCAAATCATATAGACAAAAATCATTTGATGTATTGTTCAAAATTAACAAAAAAT